>JAGKQL010003339.1:0-23482 GCA_018398635.1 Cyprinodon brontotheroides | reverse complement strand
AGCTTAATTTTCAAGTTTTATTTTTGTTGTTATTGTTTTTTTTTTTTAGATATTAGAGTACATTTTTGAGTTTGTAGAGATAAATGCAGTCATTGTTTTTTTTTTAATAGCCTTTTCGTCACCTTTTTTACTCTCTGCAGAAAGATACTTCTGTTCTGATTCTTTAATCAGAACAGAATTTGCAGTGTTTCCACTGTATGGTTGGTTTTTGGAACAAAAAGCTTTTTACAAATACGTTTTTTATTAAATGCATTCTTTTAACTTACTGATATTTTGATCAAAACATTATAAAACATGGATTTAACAACTTACTGGTGATATCTGTTATCTAACTTTTTCCTAGTTTTACTATATAACCTAAATTTGGGTTTACATTTCACAGTGTTTATATAAGCCCGTTGTCCTGTGAGATGTCAGTTTTTAAATACAAACCCTGCTTAGTCATTCTGCCTCCCACCTGTATTACCTGCACTAAGGTGTTCTTGTGTTCTGCCTCATATTTGCACAGATGTATGGCCGCTACACTCAGGAGCTGGGTGTGTATGCCAAGGAGGAGGCGGCCCGCCTGCGGGATGGGGGGATGCGGGATGGCAGTGGACTGAGGAGGAACACCAGCGTTCGAAGCCGCGCCGCAGACCTGCCGGAGTATGAGAAACATCGGTGTGCAAAGTGCCAACGTAAGTGATGAGCATTCATGAAGCCCTAAACATCATCTTTCACACCAGTGTGGAAACCTCTCCTGAAGATCAGACTAGCAGAGAGCTGGCTGGGCAGTGTGCTTGTGCTATTATGTAGCAGGTTGCACCACTCTGGTAAACATGCAGCAGTGTGCAAACACAGGCTCCTTGAAGTTACAGCGAAGCATCTACCTGCCACTATGGAGCAGAAGAGATTGTGAGCTAGATTAAAAGTGACTGATCATGGCATCAACCTGCAGCTAAAAACAGTTGCCTCAATGTGGGCACCCTCTGCTGGCTGCCAGGGGCCTGCAGTGTTTGGTAATACTTGTATATGTGTGTGTGAAGTGGGAGATGTTTGCTAATATGTGTGTAAGGGTGTTACTGTTTTAGAGTTTCGGTTTCTAACCTTTGGAGTGAGGACATTTTTAGAAAGGGAGGACATTTTGGCCGGTCACAAGCTATTTTGCTAACGGTTAGTTAGGTCTAAGGTGTCTATTGGGTTGGGGTTGTTTTTAGGGTTAGGGGATGGAAAAGGTTTAAAATTACTGCAAATAAATGGAAGTTAACAGGAATCAACATGTGGTTCTCACTACATGTGGCAAAACAAGAGTGTGTGTGTGTGTGGGTGTGTGTACAGTATGTGTTTTACTTGTCTTAGTAGAACTCTGATCTAAGCTGTCAGTTTATTTTAATGTCCCATGCTCCCAGCTGAAGACAGATAAGGGAGTGGTCCTACAGAGCTCCATTTCAGATGGATGGATTCAACAGTAATAGACTGACAGGCAGCAGGAGGGTAAACAGCTTTTGTTTTCTAAAAAAAAATCACCTATAGATTTTGCTTAGAAATGTCGTTGGCTCCAAAAATACGAAATCTTCTTATTTGCATCTTATGAGGCTACATATCTAGTTATCTTGATCACATGATACCACAGTTTACCATCTGAGTAAATGTATTTGTAGATAATTTATCTAAAAGTATTTGTAAATGATTTGTGACCCAAACCTTAAATTGTGATTTTTCTAATCAGACAGGATTAAATTGATTGTTAATGCAAAACAGGTTTCTTTTTCTTCTTTTTGTTCTGTAATTCTGTGTCTTCAATTGTCCCTTTTTTGTCTGTGAAAAATATTCTATATGAGAGAAGAATTTCAAATACCAGGGTCCTATGAGATTTACAAGGTTACAGCCACTGCATACTAAACTAAGAAAGTGGATAGACTATCTGACTTTCCTGTCTGTTTGAAAAGGATTGATGTGGATATATATCGAGTTTCAGATACATGTGGCAAAAAATCAGTATGCATTGTAAAAAGGTGCTTTCTACAGCACTTTGGAACCTATAATTACTGTTTTTTTAATGTTGATTTTTATTTGATTCACAAATAGCTTAATCAAATTTGTATTAAAAGTTTGTGGACCAACAAAAATAAAAGGAAATTTATGATTTTTGTACATTTATCCACAATATTACAACTTTTTGCTTTTAATTATTTACTGCTAGTTTAAAGCTTCTTTCCAGTTTTCCACCAGCAGTCCAAAGCATGAATATGAGGGGAGTTTGTACTTTGCCTCTCAAATGTGTGTTTGCGAGTGTTTCTGTTACCCTGTAATAGATCAGGTGAACTGGCCAGGGGAAATGGCACCTATTGCTTACTGAATGATAGAGATAATCCCACAAGTCCTGTAATAAAAGTTAATTTATGGGTTTTTTTAGGTTAGTATTAAAGGTTTATTTTTATTTTTTGAGGGGTTCATTAAGCCAAAATTATTTCTTTGTATTATTTTCTTAAAGCGTTGAAACTGTGTTTTTATATCATATCGAATACATATAAAAAAGATTAAATCATCCATGTCTTAGAAACTACAGAGATTTTCTTTATCACATAAAAGAAGATCACTTCAGAACATTAACATGAAGGAACACATGAACACATAGTTTCTACCTTTATTTGAATTAAAATCATTAATAAAACATACTTGACTTACTAGTCCATTTTGGTTTAAATCAGCATTCAGCATATATAAAAGGCCTTTCTTGATCCTAAATCTGGTATAACACAAATGTGTTTCTTCCTTTATACTATCTGTAAATTTGTTTGTTCTTAATGTATAATTCTCTAATCATTGTCTTATTTCTGAACATCTTAGAATATGATGCATCATGGAAAAGGCTGTTATTGTCTGCTACAGACAAAAAAAGTGTGAGTTTTTATTTATAAGCTTTTAAAAATGGGAAATAACTTTAACAGTTTATCCTGACGATCACCTACCAAACTCGATTGAGGTAAAATTGTCAGATTTTGTCCCCTGGCTAATTGAAGTGTGCAGCACATTGTTTCTTACACCGATTTTTTCTCTGCTACCCAATTAGGCATCCAAACTTCAGCTCAGGGAAGGTTTGTTGGGTTTAAAGTTAGTGAGGCTTACTGAAACTATTCAAGTATAAAAAAGGTTTTTATGACTAAAGCAGCTTCACTTCTCTCCAAGATCGATTTCTTCTCCTATCCCCTGTGACGGTAGTGGTCTGATTAAAGTGTGATTGATTGTACCATGGGTGAAAGCTACCGTATATCAAGCCAACCTTTCTCGTTCTCTGGAAAGCAGACCACTTTAAAACATTCACTCCTAGATCAGCAACTAGTGATTAGTGTGCGCTCTTAGTCTGCAGTGTGTACCCATAGATCAAGTGGTGTTTGTATTTTTAGATCCATCTTCAGAGATGCTGCCCAGTCACTGTGTTCTTAGGTAATGCACACAGAGAGGCTTCTCTCAGGTTTAGTAGAAGTGGGTGTTTCAGTGTTCTCCTCTCATACATCTGTGTGGGAGTGGTATCACTGTGGGTGATGGACTTCAAGTGTGAGAGCCTCATTTCAGCTCACCGGCTGCATCTTCTGAACAAGGCTGCCTACACTCACAGCCAAAGGCTCCACTGCCTGTAAGAGTGGAGAGCCAAAACCACATACCTCACTGAGTTTATTTTGACTCACAAAGGGGAATTTTGGAGTTATTTATGGCTGATGTGACTCAAACCTGAAGATTTTGTTCTAAGTGCACACATTTATTCTTTCACTGTATATCTAGTGCCTTTATACGTGAACAAAGGCTGTACGATCCTACATAAAACCAAGATTTTTTTAGTGTTAGTCTTTATTATTCCACATTTAGTATATGTTAATGCAGTTCAGGGCCAAGAGAGAAAAACATTTTGTCTGTCTTTCCAATAGATCTTTATTAGGATTAGAAGAGATCTGTGAATGCAACAAGTCTGTAGGGTGTGTATATAAGAGCAAGCCAACATGAAAATGAAAGCCAGAGGCTTTGCAGGTGCCAGACACAGAGTTTCTGTGAAAAACTGTACTTATAAGGGCTAGAGGGAAGAGTTTTGGAAAAAACAAGGGTGTTTTTCCTATTTAGTTTTTTAAGTATAACTCCCTTATATGCATTAGCTTCAAATTGAATACAAGGTTGTTTAAGGTTGTGTTAAGTGTTTCATATAATTTTTAGGGTTTTGATTTAAAGCATTATTTCTGTAACTATAATAATAAAATATATATTAATTCCCTCCACAGTCAATTTTAGCCACATTGAGCAATTTTTACAAATGTTTTTACCTACAAGCTTGGTGTCTTATTTGTATTTTTGCTGCTCTCACTGCTTATGAATATTTGCATGTTTAGACTGCATGCAAGATTTTCTGTTGGCAGCTGTCCATTCAGCAGGTGGCCTGGACTAGTGGGCAACTTGGCTTATCAAAAACACACACAGTTGTGTCTTTCTTCCCAAAAGAGTTTTACCGTAATAACTTATGTTCTGACTACTGAGTGCACCAAAAAGAGATGCAGCCTTTTATATCCCCACACACTTAGGTATTTTTTTTTATTTGAGAATGACTTGCTGCAGCAAAAATGCATATATTGAAATAATCAAAATTGTTTTCAGGAGAATGTAATTTTATAACAAAAGAAAAGCAGAGGTTAACATTTTTCGCCCAGTTTGCTATGTACATTATGAAACCTTTAAAGGGATTTTATGTGACAGACCAAGACAAAGCTACGCTTCCACGCATTTCTTTTTTTTGTTTCACAATCCATGACAAAATAATTTCGCTTACACTCCTTTTTTTCATGACCTATAACTAAAACTGAGGAGCTAAATATGGAACTTTGATTACTAAAACATGACTAGTCATAGTTTGAGTTTTCGCCAATCCAGACTAAACTAAATAAAAAAATTAGCTGGTGGTGGTCAGTCGCTTAAACTGCATCATCGCTGGAATCTGATGTTGGTGCATCAGCCGCTCTGCTGCGCCTTGTTTTGCAACACAGTCTACCTGGCATGCAGTGCTGCATATTCTGCATGAGCACAGCACAATAATGTTCTTCCAGCTGCCAGGAGAAATACTATTTGCATGCTGTTATTCCTTGAGGCTGTGTTTTTGCGCGGTGCATAAAGCACAGCTCCACACTGATGGTTCGCTTCTCCTCAGCAGTTTGGTTCTTCCTCTAACCTCACTAATAATAAACTATGTGATTGGTCATCCTTCTTCAAGCATAAAAATCCCTTTGTCTAACTATCAAGATTTTATTTCTTCCAGCTCACAAGACGGATGCTAAACATTCTTTCATTTCGCCAAAAGGAATCCCTTAAATTATATCCAAAGAAAATATTTCATTGCATACCGTTTATTTTGATAATGACCCAGGTACATAGATGTTTGAATATTTATCTCTTATTGTTCTCATTTCTATCTATTTAAATATAATGTAAATGTTTCTCTTTGTATTGCCATTAAAACATTTTCTATGTTTCCTGAATATGTCAACATTTTAGTTAGCATATTCATTCAGTTTAAGATTTGTTCTTTTGCTTTTGTAGGGAGTAATGAAGATTTTTATTGATCTGTGTGTGTAATGCATAATTCATAGTAGTAGGAGACCTTGTATGTCTAAAACCATTCCTTTGTTGTAATATTATGTTAGCTTGTCTGTCTGCTGTATTAACTAATGTGATGTGATGAACTAGATCTGCTATTTTCATAGCTTTTTGAGACACTTTTTTTTATGAAGTAGGGTATCAGCGTTTATTTGAATTTATAAATCAAAGCTATCTGCTGAACAGCAATATTGAACTGCATGGCAGCATTCTGCACTCAGCAACTGTAGTATCTAGGCAAGAGCTGTCATTCTGGTAAAGAATCTGGTCATTATTCGAAATTGCAAAGGTTAAATATGATGTGCAAACAGATTTGTTAAACCTCATTAAAATGGGCAAATGGTGTGTGTTACTAGCAGTTTGAGAGTGGCTGAAAAGAGAGAGGATGCTGTAAGCCATGATGTTGGAGGTAATAATTAATCAATATTATTACTATTTAAAAATTATATTGATACTGAATTAAATTTATAGTTCACTTTACAAAGTATCTCAAAGTGCCACAGACAAAAGTTAAAAAAGAAGAAAATAATAGTTGTGTATAAAATATTTACTATCAATAATAAAACTTGAATAACCTGTTTCAACGCACATAAATCTTTTAAAGATTTGGACCATTATCTTAATCAGTTGATCTAAAGCACTACATTGCTCTGACCTTATTTTTAGGGATTTTTTCCTGCTGCAATGTGAACCTCTGCCCCAATTTCAATGTTTTGCAGTCACTTCGAAAATTGCCCTATATTTAACTCCATTCAGATTTCAATTGACTCTAATCAACTTTTCTGTCTCTGGAGGAGAAAACTATACCCACAGCACGATAATGCCAACATCATGTTTTGTAAACTGAATAGTGTTTTTAAGGCAATGTAAAATGTTTTGCTTCTATTTTATGTGGCTAAGATTATGGAACCTCTCTAAATGCAGCCTATACGGTGGTCTTTATTGGGAGTAGAAACTACAGACAGTCAGAGTGGTTCCACTAGGTACACTGCAGTGTGTCTCTAAAGAGTCCCAAATGCACCAGCCACTGAACTGGCCTCTTAAATAGGTGGCTATTTTTCCTGGTTGCCGATCCAACTTCACATCAGTTTAGAGGGGATAATTCAGGTAGGAGGTCAGATGATAAAAAGCAAATTGCATCTGGTTAAGTTTACAAGTGAAAGAATACATATGTAGACTGGGATCCCATTTTTGCACTTAAATGTAATAAAGACAGTTTCTTGTAAAATGTCTTAAAATGTCTTTAAAGTAGAGTATTGAATTAAAAAAAACTAAAAAGAATAATTTTAAAACTCGCTCCAAATGTAAAAATATAAGCTAATTAGATAAAAGCAGGCACATGATACATTAATAGTACTGGCAAAATAAGCATTTTACTGGTTTGTTGTTTTAATGAGATGAGCAGGAGAAAAGGAAATTCCGAACCATCAGCGCCAAGAACATGATAATTACAGACAACCTTACCTGGACTGTAAACACCACCTCACTGGTCAAAAGGGCACAAAAGCTCATGTACTTCTTGAGGAGGATGAGGAGAGCCCACCTGCCGCCACCCATCTTCATGACCTTCTACAGAAGCACCATAGAGAGCGTTCTGACCAGCTGTCTCACTGTGTGGTGTGGGGGCTGCAACACCGCAGACTGGAAGAAGGTGAGGAGAGTAGTGAGAACTGCAGAGAAGATCATCAGGACTCCTCTTCCCTCTATAAAAGACATTTCATCCCAGCGCAGGAAGTCCCGAGCCAGTAACATTATAAATGACCCCTCACACCCCTACCATGGGCTGTCCTCCCTGCTTCTCTCTGGGAAGAGGCTTTGAAGCAGCTCAAATGCAGGTTCAGCAGATTCCAAAACAGCTTCTTCCCCACTCCTATTAGACTGCTGGATGTTGAATAAAACCAGGAAAAAAAGCAAAAAAAAAGCTGAATGTTGGAAAAACTGTAAATCATCTCAGTCCTATGTTTGCATTTGATCACCATGTTAACATTTTATCACTACTGCACTTTAAGAAATGGAAATGAGAGCTGTATTAAAGGAAATGTAGTTTTGTATATGCTCTGTGTCTACAAAATGACAATAAAGTTGGTCTAAGTCTAAGTTTTCAAGATGCTCCCCACCCTGTGGCTGATGCACCTGAGTAAACAACATCACTTGGAGAGAGTAGGGAGCCTAGCGGAACCTCTTTTGCCATTTACTCCTCGTCCTGACACCGGGTAAGGAAAGCAATTAATTGAGGGGCAACTTTTTGAGTGTTGTGCTGTATCCAATCTGAAGGCGTTAAGCTACATTTGAAAAGGACAATGAGAAACCTCCCAGAATCATCACCATAGAGCCTGTGGTCAGCATGCCTTACAGATGGAGGCATGTTACCTGGGCAGCAACTCCAATATCCTTGCAACACATTGAGGTGAAGAGAAAGCAGTCATCGCCCATAAGTCTAGGGAAACACCAATAAAAAACATCACCTGAGACAGGGCACTCTGTTCCCAGTTCACACGAAGACCCAAGCGGTCGATTGACCAAAGTATCTACTGAAGCCTAATTCCTTGTGAGAGCACAGATCGCCAAATATCCTGGTAGGGGAGGATCTTCACCCCCTGGGCATGGGCAAGAGACAAAGCTACTGCTACACACTTAAGGAGACCGAAAGAGGCCAAATGGAAGAATTCTAAACTTAAAATGCATCTCCTGAAAGGAGAAACAAAGAAAGCACCAATGGTGCGGGAAAGCACGCACATGCAAATATACTTCCCTCCAGAAGATCGAATTGAACCAATCGCCGGGGAAACTGCATGATGAATGTTTCAGTCAGACAATCAGTATGTGGAAGGGTAAAAACATATTAAGGCCTCTCAGTCAAACTGCCATTCTGCTTCAAAACCAAAATATATACAGTGTGGAATAAATCTGTGGATCCAACACGGAGTTGACAAGAATGATCACGTCCTTGGCCTGCAAGTTGTTAATCTTGCTTTTCAATGCCAATGCTTTAATTGGGTAACTGATGACAGTCATTTTGACCTAACCCTAACTTTGAGAGCAGCAGCGGAGCTGCAACCAGGAGATAGTATGGACACCACCAATGCATCTGGTACGTGGCAACCATCCCATCTCTATTCGTACAATGTCACTTGCGGCCCCCCCTCAAACATGGGAGCTTAGATTGAGCGAGCCTTACCTGCACAAGGGCAGACAGTACCAGACTGTTCTCCCTTGACCTGAGAGCAAAAGCATGCAGGGATGCATAGTCAAACCCAGACTAGGTCCGCCAACCGTAGTACCCTCAGGCAAGACTGACATAGCCAACAGAACTTGGAATAAAGAATTGCCAAGACAACCCAGTCAAGCATATAAATTATAAGCATGGCAGAGCAGCCCAACCTTGATGAGGCATTGGGGAAGAGGACACAAAGCACTGAGCTTCAAAGCATCATAAGAAGCCACAGTGAAAGATGCAATTACACCTCTCCACTGGAGGCACATGGCCCAATCAAAACTTAGGCACACACTGCATGGCTACTAGAGCCCTGTTATTAGACATGAGCCAGGGAAAGGCTCTTGTATTAGTCCAACATGTATGCACCTCCTTAAAGGGTAGCACCGTTTTTTTTTTTTTTTTACATTGGGCCCTTTATTTTACATTATTACATCATGTTCTACTCACCCATATGAGTTGTGTGTCATTTGGAGCTGTTCTGAAGATATTCCGTTAGGTTATATCCGAGTAAAGTCTTCCTATGGGCAAACGAGTTGAAGGCACAAACTAAACTGTTCATAATTTGTTCTTTTTGGTATGCCAGCATTCATAACATGTAGGCAAATCACTGGCCCCCAGACATCCGCGGTTATATTTTTTATATTTATATATTTTTTAAAACAAAGCGGAGTGTGTATGACATCATCCGCACGCTGGACTGGAGTTGTGACAGGCAGCCCGGGCCACAGGCGGCTACGTTCTACCCCCTATATTCATTCGGCTAGCTAATCTGAATCGTTCAATTCCATTTCGAGAGCGAGATCATCTGTAGTAGTAGCACTAGACATCTTCCAGGCATGTGAGTAAAACTAGCAGCAGTTCAGCAGACAGGATGAATGGTAGCCGGCGCGCACGGGTGAGGTCATACACACTCCGCTTTGTTTTTAAAAGATATAAATATAAAAAATATAACCGCGGATGTCTGCGGGCTAGTGATTCGCCTACATGTTATGAATGCTGGAGTACCATAAAGAACAAATTATGAACAGTTTAGTTTGTGCTTTCAACTAGTTTGCCCATAGGAAGACGTTACTTGGATATAAGTAGAACATGATGTAATATTGTAAAATCAAGGGGCCAATGTAAAAAAAACAGCGTTCCCCTTTAAGATAGTCCGCCATGGGGGAGGCCATGTAGCAAGGACAACTTTCAGGCTTTCTAAGAAAAGCAAGGGCTAAGGCTAGACCCATTCACAAGATGAGAACCCTAGGAGGCATTGGAACCAGACATCGACACACAAGAGAAAAAAATCAAACGGATTAGGAAACAATGTCCCAGAAACTGCTAGTTAAACCGCATCTTCATTGAGGAAGAGACCCCAAAGCATAGGTCTGGGCCAGGGTCAGGCTCTGTTACCAACCAGTGCCACCAAAACCCTGGACGGTCTGAATAAGCTCCTTCATCTGTGAACTGAACTAAGAACACCACTTCTGACACAACATTCAACCAGAAATGGTAAATCTAGGGTCCTGGTTATTATTCAATTATGTTTCCCAGGGTCGGTCCGCCCCTTTGGGTTTTGTACCTAGTGCTCACAGGATTATTACATTCTGATAGTCTTACATAGTGCATAAACATCACTAACTGCACGCTCTTCGCCCAGTAGGGGCGATGCGACGCTTAAGTCATGGTGGAAAAACAGGAATACAAAACAAAATACCTGTTTTCATCGGACATATATTTTGCAGGGCCCCACATGACCAATCAAAATCACCATTCACGGCGCTTCTAATTCAATTCTCTGACTTTTATCTTCGTCAAGCTGAAGGATTGGCTAACAACAAGACAAAAATGCCCTCTACCTAAAAAAAGAAAAGTTGACTCGAGAACAGGCAGTTCAACAATGAATGGACAGAGAAAAATACGCTTATTGCAGTTGATGCTTAATCCTGTGTGCTTTAATTGCAACCAGTGCCTCACTCGGTGTAAAGTATAATTTAAGAAGGCATCACAACACAACGCATGCTAACTTCGAGACACTTTTGGACAAGCTGAGGAAGGCTGAGGTGATGTCTTTGGCCGTGGATGAGTCGACAGATAACGGTGATGTTGCGCAGCTGTGTCTCTATGTGCGATTTTTTGATGGAGAATGTTTTCACGAGGATCTGCTTGGACTAATTCCTCTGGAAGGGCACACCACTGGTGAGATTTTATTCACCAAAATTGCTTCATTCTTTGAGGAGAACAACTTGGATTTGGCGCGCGTCAACATGCTGGTGACGGATGGCGCGCCCTCGATTGTGGGCAGGGATCAGGGGCTTGCCGCGAGGATGGCAGCCGTGGCTCCACATATGAGATCACTACATTGCCTCATCCACCAAAGCCTTCTGTGTGCCAAACTCAGTGTTAAGTTAAAAGAGACCATGGACTCTGTCATGGCAATTATAAACTTTATCCGTTGCACCTCCAGTTTACAGCACCGCCTTTTCTGCCAGCTGTTAACTGACATGTCTGCTGAATACAAAGATTTGCTCATTCACAATGACATTAGATGGCTTAGCAAAGGAAATGCATTGAAACGTTTTTGTGAACTAAAAGAGGAGATTCTGGTGTTTCTCCAGTCTTCAAAAATGAAAAAAGCTGGCAAGTTTCTGTCTCTGATGGGAAATGATGATTTTAATGCCACTGTTTGCTTTTTGAGTGACGTTTTCCATCATTTGAATCAACTCAACATGGAGTGCAGGGCAGGGATAAAACAGTCTCAGAACTTGTGGAGAAACTTCATGCTTTTCTAAGAAAGCTCTCACTCTTCTCTGCTGATCTTTGTCCTGGGAAGATGCTCCACTTCCCCACATTAAGGAAATCTGGTCTGCAAATTACTGAGGAGATGTCAGGCTTTATTGACTCACTGAAAAACAACTTTTCCACCAGGTTCGATGATTTCAGCATCTCCAGCGAAGTGGTGAGATATGTTAAGGACCCTTTCTGTGTGAATGTTGAGACAGACTTTGCATTGAAAGGAAAGGAGCTAGTACCATCATTGGATGAAGCTTTTTTACAACTGGAACTCATTGACATTCAGTCGTCACATGACTTGCGACAGTCATTGCAGCAGGCAGGTTTTGAAAAATTCTGGACTCATGTAGTCAGCCAAGAAAAATTTCCACACTCAAGGGGTCTTGCACTTTTTCTTATGACAATGTTTGGCTCAACATACACTTGTGAGTCGTCATTCTCACACATGAATGCCATTAAAACTCACAATCGCATATCCCTCACTGACCAGCATCTGCAACACTGCTTACGCATTGCCCTGACAACATATACACCTGACTTCACTGCTCTTGCTAAGTCAAAAAAATGCCATTTCTCTCATTAGATGCAAATGTTGGCAAACTACATGCAAAGTGACAGTCATGTTAGTCAAACAAGTAATGAGGATTGATTTTTGAACAGTATGATGCAATTAACATGTTATTCACCTCATAATATGCACTTAATGTTTTTTTTATATGGTATGTGTTCAACTGAACTGAATATTGAGGTGTCTGATGCAATTTCAATATAGGCAGATAAAGGGAAAAAAATGTAAAGAGAGGTCAACTAAGGGACTGTTACAGTGATTTTTTTTCTCATGTTAGCAGGGCTAAAATGGCTGAGGTGATTATTGTTGAAAGCAGTTTGAAATGTGCCTTGATAAAGTTCACTGTTATGTTGTTGTAATTAGAAGCATACAATGCAGTTTTGTTTTTTATATTTGTTGGTGCACTTGGAATTGAAGTTGTTTGTCAGTTAAATGAATGAAAATGTAAACAACTGACAGTAGTAGTCCATGTGTGGATTTATGTGTATATGTTGTTCTGCATTTACAAAACAGAATATATTGACTTCAGTATGTTGTAATTTCTTTTTTTGTTGCCGTGATTACTCATATTCTCTGGCCCCTTATTTTGCCTCAGATTCATGAACTGGCCCCAATTCCAAATTAATTGAATAGCCCTGATCTAGGTTGAGCAAGCGGCCCAACGTGCCACTTGTCAGGGTATAAAAACAACAGCAAGCGAAACAGAAGCATGGCAGTTACTACACCTCTGCCAAGTCAAAAAGAATAGCAGCTACTCACCAGTCAGAGAATAAAAGAAGGTACAAAGTAACTGACAGCCCCATGAAGGGTGAGACGACTTGCAGCTCCAACCAAAGCTGTAAGGCTAAAGTGGCTAGCATATAGTAGCAGTGAGAAAATGCCCACCACTCAAATCTACAAACAAGAGATTATAGAAAAGGTATAAACGGTGTCACATGATTTTATATGTTTGGAACTTGTCAGTTAAAATAGTCAAAAAGAATGGGAACTAGGAAAGAACTGGTCAGTATTTAATATAGGGATTTGAAGGCTGTAATTCTAGTTTCCTTGATAATAGTATTAGACTTGAAATACCGAATACAAAACTTTCTTTAATGTATTTGTTTGATAACTCGTTATTGTATTTCTGTCTTATTTTCATTAAAAAAAATTTTTGTTACCATGTGTGTTACTGTGTTCTGTGTCTTACGTCTTCAGTTTTCCACTCAGATGCAATCAAACAGGCCATTTACAAGAAAGAAAGTTTAAGATGACTTGTCTGATGCAGTTTCAGGAAATATGGATCTTTCTGTGTGTAAGTGGCACATTTTTATCTTCTCCAGGGATGACCACATCTATGAATGCTCTGAATACTGAAGTAAATTCCAGGCTTTGGCTGTGTTTAAGAGACCAGAGGGAGGAAATTAGTCCAGTGATGCTTCTTTTAGGTGACCTAGCTCAGATTTATGGATTTTATTGTGATAAAGGTTATAAGAATGGCCTAGCTTTATTTTACTGCTAAATTCTCACATTTTAAGGGGGTATGCATTAAGTAATGCTCTGTCTCCCATGAGGCTCTTTGTCTAGTGATCTATATGATAGCTTAATGATAAACTGATTTGTGAAAAATACTTTTAAATTAGACCTGGTTATCTGTTTTAAGGAGCTGGAATTTAGTCCTTTTTTTTTACACAAAATCAGATACAAATTTTTATCTAACATTGAGAGACCTATAAATAGAATTAATTGTCTGTTATTATGTTTTTTGTGTCCAGTTGATACTTTAGCTTTAAATCTGTATTTCCACTTTTTGACTAAAATAACAACAGCTTAATCCTTGACTGTCATAGTCCAGGATTTCAAAATCTGAAACTGTAAAAAAAAAAAAAACACTAAGAACTGTTAGGTTTCCTATTGTTTTGTGAAATTATTTGCTTTTACTGCAAATTATTCCAACTCCTAAAAGCAGAGGGTTTTCTGAGTATATATGCTACAGTTGTTTACATTGACATCAAAGTCATACCTGATGTAAAAAAGTAAAAAAAAAAAAAAAAATAGTAAATCCACACATAAAAAGATATCAAAGATGATTAGGGCACTATTATGGCCTGTAAACTGGTGGCCAGACCATCGCAAGAGCAAAACAATGGAAAGAAACAAATGGCATATTATCCTACACAAATATATTGGATACGTTTTTGAAAGGCTTTCTTGGTCATAGAAGCTTTAAAATGCCTCATGCATAGAGAAACTAGTCACTGTTATTGCTCAAGTGTGTCTTTCAACCATTCTACACCACAAAATGTCTGCAAGTTTGTCCTTCAGTTCACAGAGATCAGTTGTATTCATGTCTACTTTACTCTGCACAAACCAGTTAAGAGTTGTCCAAAGTGAAAAAGTTTGTAAAATAGTGACTAACTTTGAGAAAGCTGATACTGGTTTGCATATAGTTGCGGGGAGGGTATTTAAACACTGTCATACTTTAGCTGGTTTCTTGGCTTAAAACAATATAACCTTTTCACATGGTTTTGTTAATTTGTTCTGTTCTTAACCAGCTTCATTACATATAATTCAATTTTTTGACTAATTTACTTTAGGTTTTTTATGTGTGGGTTATTTGGGTAGTTGCTGACATCCGTGTGTAACTCTATGGTATGTTTATATATAATGTAGAGAATATTTTAAAGAAATAAAAAAGAAACCTTTAATCCTTGGGGAGTGGTAGCCCAGTGGTTAGGGCATAGCGCTTGAAATCCTGAGGTTATGAGTTTGAAACCCACTCCCACAGACTGCCACCCTGGGTCTATGAGCAAGACCCTTAACTCTGATTGCTCCCCGGTCGCTGCACAATGGCAGCCCACTGCTCCCCAAGGGTATGGTTTTAATGCAGAGGTAAATTTCTCTAATGTGAGATCAATAAAGTTAAATTATCTTATCTTTTACTTGCTAATGTAAATGAGCAGTCGCCTTTTAATTTTCATGTCTTCAGCCAATCAGCCTTAATTTTTTCCAGAAATACAATTTAAATTACCTGACTAAATTTCCTTTGAGTTGTTTTTTTCAGGGATTTATGCTTTCTCTCTTTCTTGTTTGTGAACTTTAGTGTGTGCATCCCGCTGCCAGAAGTTCCTGATCTCACGGGTGGGAGAGGACTGGATCTTCCTCATTTTGCTGGGGCTGGTCATGGCTCTGGTCAGCTGGGTCATGGACTATGCTATTGCCTTCTGCCAAGAAGGTAGGAAAGAGGCAGGGAGCCAGAATAAGAGATGAGTAGGATTTCTAATAATGACTCCCAGCAACAGTCCTTATGTAGTGGGCATTAAATCTAAGATGCCAGACCTCATAATGGATTGGTTCGAGAGAGTTGTGGTGGCAGTAATCACTCTACAGTACATTCACTCATTATCATAGAGCTTTTAAGCTTGCCTCTTAACTCTTGTGTTTTCAGGGTGAAGGGAACTTACAACATTGGTTGACTTAACAAGTATTACCGTTTCATACTATATACATGTATAAAATATATGTATATCAAATATACATAGGGCTTCACATACATGCATACACCCACACTAGCATATGAAAATATGTTCCTTGGTGGACTGCATCCTGACGGAATGCAATCTGTAACCATCAACGAGCTTTAGACCCAACACTAGGTCTCACAGGAACCCCTTAGTCAAATCTTTTGTCTAATCTTTTTTATTTGCTGCATCTCTTATATCTTCAGTAAGAAGCTTTTTGCATTCATTTATCATCCATGTCTGAGTGATGTTTAAAAAGTCTGTTTTATGAACATGAACATGTTTCCAGTCAGCCCCACCATATTAATAAAATCGATAGCTTGACTTTGTCCCAACTGATATATAAAATGTCCAAACTCTCAGGATGCTGGAATATATATGTATATATATATATATATATATATATTGTGTTGTTGACATGAATAAATGGTGAAATATTCATAGGACTCAGTCTAATTCAAACTTCTATAACAAATAGTGAAATAAATATACTTAAAAAACCCTTAATAACATATTCTAATTAGACGGGCATAAAATTCTGTTTCAGACCTTCAATTACAGTGCCTTGTAAAAGTATTACACCCCTTGACCTTTTGCCACATTTCAGGCTTGAAACCAAAAGATATACAATTGTTATTTTTTTCCTGAAGAATCATCAAGAAGTCGGACACAATCATGAAGTGGAACGACATTTTGTTGTAGAGTTTCACCTTTAAAAAAATTAATAAAAGAGTGGGGCACACATAATGAATGAGCCCCTTTACTCTCAGTGCAGCAAACTCTCTCCAGATGTTCAGTGAGGATATCTGAATGATCCAATAATGACCTAAATGACTGATGATGATGATGATGATGATGATGATGATGATGATGATGATGATGATGAATAGAATCCACCTGCGTTTAATGAAGTCTCTGTATAAATTCACCTGCTTTGTGAGAGTCTCAGAGGTCTGTTTAAAGGGCAGAGAGCATCATGAAGAAAAAGAAACACACCAGGCAGGTCTGAATCTCTGCTGTGGCCAAATTTAAACATCCCAAGGAGCAATGTGCAAGCGATAATATTGAAATGGAGGAAGTATCAGACCACTGCAAATCTACTAAGACCTGGCCTTCCCTCTAAACTTTCAGCTCAAACAAGAAGACTGATCAGAGATGCAGCCAAGAGGCCCATGATTACTGAATAAATTGCAGATATCTACAGCTGAGGTGGGAGACTCTGTCCATAGGACAACAACCACTCTTAGACTGCACAAATCTGGCCTTTATTAGGGAAAGCATTTACTAAAAGAATCCATAAAAAGTCTTTTTTAAAGTTTATCAGGAGCTACCTGGGAGACACAGCAAACATTTGGAAGAAGGTGCTCTGGTCAGATGAAACCAAAATCAACCTTTTTCGACACAATGCAAAACTTTATATTTGGTTTAAAAGAACACCCCACCCCCACTGTCAAACATGCTTGTGGCAGCTTCATAGATTGGACCTGCTTTACTGCAGAAGGGACAGGGAAGATGATTAAAATTAAGGGGACGATGGATGGAGCCAAATACAGAACCATTCTGGAAGAAAACCTGTTGGAGTCTGTAAAAGACCTGAGACTGGGACAAAGATTCATCTTCAAACAACAAAATGATCCAAAATATAAAGTAAAATTTACAATAGAATGGTTCACAAATAAGCATATCCAGGTGTTAGAATGGCCAAGTCAAAGTCCAGACCTGAATCTAATCGAGAATCTGCGGAAAGAACTGAAAACTGCTGTTCACAAACGCTCTCCATCCAACTTCACTGAAATCGAGCTGTTTTGCAGGAAGAATGGTCGAACATTTCAGTCTACCACTGTGCAAAGGTGGTAGAGACATACCCCAAGGGACTTGCGGCTGTATTCACAAAAGGTGGCGCTACAAATTATTAACTCATAGGGGCTGAATAATTTTGTACACCCAATTTTTCATTCTTTTTTTTGTAATAGTTTAAAATATCCAACAAATTTCGTTCCACCTCATGATTGTTTCTCACTTGTTTATTCTTCACAAAAAAGGTTGTTTTATGTTTAAAGGGTGGAATGTGGCAAAAGGTTGAAAAGTTCAAGTAGACCAAATACGTTTGCAAGGCACTGTACATGTTTTGGTTCAGTTTGAACCCTAATGTGAGTTTTTCTACACTGCGTGTTTATTTTCTTTGCTGATTCTCAGGAGACTTTAAACATTCATGAGGCAGGGGTCAAGCTGCAAAAGTTGAAAGAAACATCTGATTAATGCAAAGTTTGAATCAGAGAGAACAAGGCAAGCTGTGTAAGCAGCAGAGATGCTGGTTGTCTAGTTTTTTTGCTGTCTTATACCATGATGACGTTGCTAACATGTATGTCTGTGCAGCACAGAAATGGATGTATGGCGGCCTGGACAGTAACATGGCTCTGCAGTACATCGCCTGGGTCTCCTACCCAGTGGTGCTCATCACTTTCTCTGCAGGATTCACTCAGATACTGGCGCCTCAAGCTGTTGGTAAGACCTAAATTCCATTTATGCACAAACATATATTCATTTTGTCTAATTCACAACTATTTTTCTGTGTTTGACTAATGTAATTGGCACTGAAGTGCACAATGAGTGCTCCAAGGAAATATCCTGCAAATCTCTGCAGGCGGGAAAGTCATAAATGTTCCTCTGATGAGATGTGCATACACAAAACTGTATGCATATCAATCAGCTCCCCTCCCTCTCACGCCTAGGCTATTCATTTATTCATCTTATCCCTCTGTCTGTAATTGCTTTCTTTCATCTTATCTTTTCTCTGCACTCCATCATCCCATCTGGTATTTCTCCATTTTTCTCACTCTTCCCACCTCAGGTTCAGGTATTCCTGAGATGAAAACGATACTAAGAGGAGTTGTTCTCAAGGAATATCTGACTTTTAAGACCTTTGTGGCCAAAGTCATTGGTCTGACCTGCGCTCTTGGAAGTGGAATGCCTCTGGGGAAAGAGGTAGAGGAATCTTTTCTTCATCACTGCACATTGTGAAATCACTAATATCTAAGCCTCTCCTACTGCTTTTGGTTAAAGCAGAGCCTCATTATTGAAGCTATCCTGAATTAGTGCTGAAAGCTGGCATATCAAATAGACTGGATGTGATTCAGAGAGGGGTTTGGTTGTGTAAAGGATTTTTAATGATATTTCTACTGGTGTCAAATGAAGCGTTCTTCTCTGACAATTGCAATGCTTTTATTAGTATCCAGCTGGGTGACATCTCTCTCTCTTCTCTCCCTCACAGGGACCCTTTGTTCATGTTGCCAGTCTGTGTGCTGCTCTCCTGAGCAAATTCATGGCTGCTGTTTTTGGTGGGATTTACATGGTAAGCAGAACAGTCATTTTACATTTTTGTTGAAAGATTTTATTTGAAGAACATGAGGTTTTTCTTATTTCTTTTTTTTTTTTGTTCATCTCCAAAGTGAGACAATAAAAAAAAAAAAGTTATTTGGCATAAGAGTTGTTAATGTTTAACAATTTCATACTAAAAAACAAGCGCCCCTTCACTATCACCTGTAGCATTCCTTCATGTGCTTTTTTTTAAAATAGACTATTATTCAAGGGAAATTCATTAAAAAACAGATCTAATATAAATATAAAGCAACCCTAGCAAACAAAAGTGCTTAATGTAAAAAGCTCATAAAAGTTCAACGACTAAACTAAAAAATCTAATATTTTATGACAAATGTGTTTTTATTGAACAAGATAATGCATCATGTCCCCAAGAACAACTTGGAAGATGGTAAGAGAAGAAAAAAAACTATTAGAGCTTCAGCAAAGAGCTCGAGTCAGCCAATAGAGCTTTTAAAGGGAGGCTAGCTACATGCTAACCGGAACATTACAGGAACCAAAGTTGAATCCTATTTGCATCGTTGGGAGAAGAAGTGGAGGTGGGTGGGGAAATACTGAGATACCTTGGCAGTTCATCTGGATACTCAAACCACTGGGAGGATGCAAGCTTCTTAGAAAAACAAGGGCCTGTACATAATTAGAGGAAGTGTTTGCAGCAAGAATGGCCCAACACAAATCCCCTGCATATGTCTGAGGAGAGGTGTGATCTCTTTACTTCAATCTGCTGGGTAAACAGCATCAGAAGACAAATTACAGAAAAAAGCTCAAAAAGCTGATAAAAAAGCTGGTGTTCTGTCTGATCAGCATACCCCGTCACATATACTTCCCGCATAGATTAGAAGCTTTTTACAGGTAATCCTGCTGATGCCTAGCATTTTACTTGGTCGGCCGGTCCTAAATTTCCATAATAAAGGGCGAAAGCCCACCCCCTTTAATCAATTCCGGCCCCGATCCTCACTCTCCGTCCAAAGCACCCTAATTTGGCAAGAGTAAATAAACTCAAAGGGGCTCCAAAGAGGGTCAGCCTGATATTTATTTACCTAAATGAAGCGCCACGAGGTATATATAAGCCCCTTCAGCAATGTCAGCTGCACATCAGCAGCGGTGGTTGGCATATGGTATAATTTTCTCTTCTTTAAAACTATAAAATCACTTAAAAAGTGGATCCGGAAAAATGCCCAGGACTAGAAAAGTAAATCCCAATCAGAGCCTAGTCAACTAAGATTTGCTTGCCCGTATCACGTATCTGTTTTATCCCGCCTAGTTCTATTTTAAGCATGCCACACTTCACAGCCCTGCCTCAGCAGGGGTGTATGCGCTGAGTCATGGCCACCAAAAAAGAGCTGGCCCCAAGGTCCCCAGTCGCTACTAAAGCTTAAAAAACCAACAAAAAGTAACTAAAATTCGAGTGTTTTTGCTTTTTGAGACTAAAAGTATCCACACCCCATAGAAATTGGGTTTTAAAGTCCTTTTCCCTTTACAAAACTAAAAGGGATCAAATTAAAGAACATAAACTAAAAGGTTTAAACGGGTATTGACTATGAGTATGCTGGTCTGACGAGGTATGCTGGTCGGACAGAACACCGGCGTTGTTCTACTAACTCCTCTAGAACCTCTGGAGATCATTTTACAATAATAAATTCTTAATAAAGGGAAGAAGATTATGGACAATAGTGAGAATGCTTTTCAAAGGATTTTTAAACATCAACAGAGTGTCTTTAGTAAAAGGCTTCTCCAGATCCGGCGCAAGACGAGCCGCTACAGAAGATCCTTACTGCCTACAGCTATAAGCACCTGCCATAACTGGTTAAAAAAACAACCATAAGTTACTGTAACATGTGCCTTTGGTATTATTAAACTATTTTTTTATTGAATTTAATTGAAACCAATCGTTTGGAGGTAGTAAAGAAAAAAACCAAAACAATAACTGAATTTCTCTATCCACCAAATCTAAATTAAAATATGCTCACTATAACTGAAAACCATGTTCTGCAGTCAGCCTGAACCTAGATGTGGATAAAAAGTTGGCAGGCGATCTACAAAGTGACTTGCATACTACTGGGGAGAACTTCGAAATCAGTTGTGCTTAATGGGTCTACTTTCACAAAATAACGCTGAAGCGCTATTATCATGCGTGTTACTGGTGAAGCTAACAATTATTTTTGAAATATCAAAACAATCTAATAATTTTTGTTTTAGGTGAATTGAGCAGGTTGGCTATTTTAAAAGCTGATTTAAAAGGTGGGGAAAAGTTTTGCTTAAATTACATATGGCAGATGGTAATATTCTTGGAAGTCAAAACTTTGTTTTGGGGAGGCGAAGAAATGACCGGTGATTTGATCAGGCTGACATCTTTTTTCAGATCCAAATGCCGAGACTCAGTCAACTGGGCAACATAGATAAAATGCTGTTCAGATTTTCTCAGCAAAATGATAAGAAATGTACGCGACGGACTGGACAACATTATTATGACCGGGACAAGAATTTGGCTAAGAAAACGTTCTTGAGCGAAGGTATTTCATGTGTTTTTTCACGCTTCTGCCGTGCCCCAGGATGCGGCGCTTTACCTCCACGCACATTAATGGTTTTAACCTTTGCGTCGGGTTTGTTTCTACACTGGATCCCTGACTTGGGTTCTCTTCCACCGGCCTCACAGCCACATGATAGGATACATTTCTTTGAGATTACTCCCCCCAAAAAACACTTGATGCCACAAGTAGCAAATATTCTGCCTCTTTCAGCGACATGGATAGTATTCCACATCTGGCAGAGATACGTTTAGAAAGACTCAGTGCTGAAATGCATTCCCTCTTTGTTTGATTGAATACAAAGTTACATCTGCACTCACACTTTTTCTTTTGCTCATACTGCTGAAGGAAGAGCCCTTTGAAGGAAGCAAGGTATGAACACACAAGTCAAACTGTTTCTTCATGTCCAACTCCATCATCATCAATAATCCATGTTGTCTGTTTCAGAAATGGAGACAAATTGATGTTCCTCCCTTTTATTTTGCTGTTCTGTTCACTGGTCTGTTACAGTGAGGCAAAAATCCGTGTCCCACTTTGATACAAACTGATTTGAACTCAAATCAGTATTTTGATTGGAACTCCTCCAGACTTCCCCTCTTTGAAACAACCAAAAACTGAGCAGATCCAGAAGGCTGACACTAATTCTATTCCCAAGTGTTGCTTTTCTACAGATAAATTTCTTTTGTGTTCACTGTTTCTTGTGGCATTTGCATGCATGTATTGACTTGTATCGGAGTGTTTTTGAATGCACTGTATGTTTTTTTGTATATATGCATTTCTTTCTTTCTTTAATCAGAATGAGCTGAGGAACACGGAGATGCTGTCGGCTGCCTGTGCTGTGGGTGTTGGCTGCTGCTTTGCTGCTCCTATTGGAGGTAAGACTTTGTCTCTGATTTATCTTTATCAAGTAGTAGTAGAAAGCTATGAAAGCTAACACTGTAAGGAGAATATTTGCTCTTATAGCTGTAGGAGTTGCCAGTTAGGTTAGCATATACTGCAATTCTCTGTTAGTGCAAAAGCCTGTATCTCCTCAGCTATCAGCCTAACTGCCCTGTAAGCTTACATGTATATTCATGTTTCCCATTGTTCCTTGTGGGACATTTCATGTCAACTCAACCAGGAGTTCCATCTGTCCATCCATACATCCGTCCATCATTTTTCCTCCACTCATCTGAGGTTTGGTCTTGGTGGCTCAGGCTAAGCAGGGTATTCCTGACGTCCTTCCCTCCTGAGATGCTTCCCAGCTCCTCCTGAGGTTCCAAGCTCCGAGATATTACCACTCCAGCGATGGGACTGCCCTGCAAACTTTCAGTCTGCTGAAGTTGTCCAGAAAAGCTTGAAAGGAAACATTATAATTGGATACTGATCCAATTTATTGCTCAGAGTGCCTCCAGAGTGCCTCAGAGGGCCTCCTGAGCGTCTTGCATAAGCTTAAAATACCAACTCTATGAGGGTATTGAATTTAAACACTGCTACTACTTTTTATTAATGTTATGAGTCACACAAACAATACTTAATATCACTGACAAATTTGCCATGTTTTGACCCTTTGGTTCCATGTCAAGCTATACCTAAACTCTGGCCGGCTGCTGCAACTCTTCTTCAAACTGAAGAAAAGAATTACAGGGTGCTTAATCTCTTCATGGATAGATAGATAGATAGACAGACAGACAGACAGACAGACAGACAGACAGACAGACAGACAGACAGACAGATAGACAGATAGATAGATAGATAGATAGACAGACAGACAGACAGACAGACAGACAGACAGACAGACAGACAGACAGACAGATAGACAGATAGATAGACAGATAGACAGACAGACAGACAGACAGACAGACAGACAGACAGACAGATAGATAGATAGATAGATAGATAGATAGATAGATAGATAGATAGA
>JAGKQL010003338.1:0-23530 GCA_018398635.1 Cyprinodon brontotheroides | reverse complement strand
CAGTGAAGAAATACTCTGTAATTCCGATAAAACTTGCTCGATAGCCATGCTAACGCTAGTTTCATTGGCTGAAGCCGCCATGTTCTTTAGACTGAACTGTCGCGCTTCTCGTTGCGTCACACCTCAACCCGCCTCAAAGCCAACGCTAACTGGACGTTCGTTTGGTGAACGGCTCCAAATTTTCTTCAATGGAGAGTCTCCAGACTGATCTGCGAGTGAAACCTTGAAAGCTTGCGAGATCAGGATGGTCTAACGAGGCTACTGAATTATTATACAAGTAAATTTGCCTTTAAACTTTCTGCCACTTTCTTTTTTATCTATACATTTCATTTTGATAGCTCGGGAAAATATCTCAATACATAGTGATATTACAATAAAAAATAGTGTATATATCGTGACAGACCCAGGTATCGTGACATCATATCAGCACACAGACGCCAATACTCACCCCTAATGTATACTTTGCGTTTATATTAACTACAGAACTCCTGTCTGCCAGTTCACTCTATCACTATATTATTTCTCATTGTGGCTATTATCTAGAACCAAAAAAAAAACAAAAAAACCTTTGAATTTTATAATCTTTTATTAATGGTTTGAAACAAAATATCTTTGTACAAAAGGTTACCACTAACTTTCGGGAGATGTTTTTCACAGTCTGACTGGAGAAAGATTGCTATAATATTTTACAAAGAAGAATGTGAAGATGTAATTTATTCTTAATCTTTAAACTATTACTATTTTTAACAGACAGTAACGAAATAATCAAAAAATAAAATAATAATATTAAATCTGCGACACTAGATGGACCAAAACTGGTAAAGACGTACTCTAAAACACCTACATATTTTAGCAAAAGACAGCCCTGCAAAGTATCGATACAATGGGTCTTAATGGAGGGTCCACATATGACGTCATAAAAAATAAACGTATCTCCTTTTCTCACCCACATCGCAATTATAGGCGAATTTGTGTTCTATTACATAAAACCCCAGAAAACTACATAAAAATATGTTGGTGTAGCTGTAAAAAATGCAAAAAAGCAGTTACGGCTATTTTTAAAGACATTTAGTTCCACTTGTCCTTCTCCTTTAAATCACCTCTTTATGATTAATACATCCCCTTCAACAGCAATCCTCTTTCTGTGATGACAAAAGACTCTGCTATCGTCGCAGAGCTTTATGCCAGGTAAGCTTAAGCTAAGACAGCTTACACATGGAGCTGAGCATCTTCCTAATGAATAAATGTAAATGTAAGAGGATGTCAGCATAAATCAGGATGGATATATGCTGTAATGCAAGCTGAAAAAGATGTTCCTCCTATATAAATTCATGCAACTCTCAGCTACTGTATGCACGTTACTTTGGATTGGTGTAAGAGCAAGTAGAGGCAGAGTGTTGAGAAAGTTGACCTTAAGAGATGTTAAAAAGTGACATTTTGATCACCCTAGTGTGTGGCCAAGTGGGAGATAGATGGTAGATCTCTGAAGGCTTTTACTTGCAACTTGAATCTCTGCTGAAGTGCCTTCCCTTTATGTGGAAAGGTGATAACTGCCTGTGCTTATTTACACTCTCTGACTTATGATTTTCGATCCTCAACCAGAGCCACTTATCCCTTTTAGTTTCAAAGATCATAAGGGGTCTAATTAAGGGAGCAGCATGCTAAACAGATTAGGACAGTTTCCTATAATCAGGGATGTGGTGGATGATCCTCCACTTGCTTTATATTATATTACAATTTATGTTTAAGTTGGTTATTTCTTTTAGACAGGTATTTTCTAACGGGTGCACACTTTAGTTTATGTCTGTCTGAATGGTTTATTTACGCTTGTTCTTTTGTTTGAGGTGCTGCTGATGCAAACCAGATGGAGAAGAAAACCTGGAGCGTACCATTTCTTAAAGACTGATGGGGAAGACTTGTTTCAAGTTGTTTTCAATTAGTTTGTCGCTTAAATACTCACTTATTGTTTCTGCTAAGTAAAAGTTAGTTTTGCTTTATTTGTTTCATAGAATATTTAGTTTTGTACTTATTGGTTCTTTTGTTATGTTATACCTCCCTCATGTGGTAGACTTGGGTTACTCAATCCCTTTTTAAGAAGCCTTTAGTTCTTTGTTTGCAGGTCAGTTTTTTGTTTGAGTTGGATCCTCAGTTGACCTCAGTTAAGTTGGGCCCAGATTCATGTTATTTAAGTTTTTAAGTTATTTTGTATTGCTTTTGAGCCTTTGTTAACAATTTTTACACAATTAAATGAAAGCATTTTTTCAAATTTTGAACAACTTTTGTCCTTATTTAAGTTTGGTCCCTCACAACGGAACAAAGAGCCCTCTTCCCCAAAACCATCCATAATCCAGAGGAAGCTTATGGAGAAGATAACGGGCCTGATTTAACCATCCCGATCCATGTAACATGAATCAGTTTATGACTTAGTTTCATTGTCTCCTTTAGAGTTTTAAAACTTTAAAATCATCCGAGATTGTTGATGCCATGTGGTCCGTATTTCAAACTATTGACCATATGGTTTTAAAAACACAAACTGGTGATAAAATCTGTATAATAAAGTATTTATAGTTGCGTCCTGGAAACCAGTGTGCAGATATAACCTTTTTTTTCCTCTTGACTTATTTTTATGAAGTGCTGCAAGCAGTGACAGGTCTATTCTAAGGGGGCAGTGGCGGATTAGGGCATAGAGCGGAGGTCTTCAACAGGGGCTCACATTCGTTGCAGGGGGTACTACATTGGGGTCGTGAACGTTTTGGTTGATTAGACTTTTTTTTTATATCCCCCCTGCATTTTTTCCACTAATTGAAATGTCTTTAAAGGAATAGTACACCCAAAACATGATTAGCCTTCATCGCCTTCAGATCTGGGAGGCTTCTTGCTGTCTGCTGACTTGTTCAAATAATGGGGTCTATGGCCGAGGCAGAAAGGTCCATAAAGTCCACAAAAACGTGTCAATATTCCTCCCATAGTGCTCGTCCAATGTATTCAGTGTTTGGGTGGGTGGCATCCAGAATTTACTCAAAGCAGTCATTTAGAATGTTTTTAGAGCATAAGCAGTAGTGTATAGGATTTCCTAAAAGCGCGTTCACGAGTCTACAGAAACCGCGGCAGACCAAACCAGATGAAAGTGCGCATTCAGCTCGGCAAAGAACTCATGCTCTTCCTCAACACTGAAGTCCTCAGACATTTTTCTTTCGTTGTTTCTTTCTTTGCACAGGTAAACAGCACATTTCTTCTTCTACGCTTGCATTATCGGCAGAGCAGACGCTGAATGCGCACTTTCATCTGGTTTGGTCTGCCGGCTTCCGTAGCGTTGTGAGCGCGCATGTGCGCGCTTTCAGAAATCACCGCCGCACTATTTATACTCTAAAACATTCTAAACTGTTTTCATTCAGCTAATTCTGGATGCCAGGTACGCAAACCACGTGAGCGGCACAGCATATGAAGGGGCCTATTGACGCAATGAACTTTATGAACGCTGTCTCGGCGTCATAAGCCTCCATTATTTGAGCGTCAGCAGACAGCAAGAAGCCCACATCTCCAGATGCAATTGAGATATCAAAAAGTACTCAGAGTGTTGTTCAGCATGGGGGTGAGTAGAAAATGAAGGCTAATCTCATGTTTTTGGTTGTACTATTCCTTTAAACTCTAATGAACAACAATGCAACACACAGTAGTAAACTCTTTCAAACTGGGCACCGTTTCATTCACAACACCTGTCCCGTCAACCAGGAATCGAGAATCAAGAATCAAATACTTTAATATTCCCAGGAGGAAATTACTTTTGTTACATTACTTTATCTGTAATAGAGTGACTATAGGACCAGGTTGATATGACACAATTTCATACAATATTAGGGGGTTCCCGCTTTATCAGTTTGGGGGTCCTTGGCCTGGAAAACGTTGAAGACCCCTGGCATAGAGCTTATAATCCTGAGGTTCTGAGTTTGAGCCCCACTACCACAGACTGGCACTCTGGGTCCCTGAGCAGCCCACACTGCTCCTCGGGCTCCCCACGATGGCAGCCCACTGCTCACCAAGGGGAAGAGTTAAATGCAGAGGTACATTTCTCCAATGTGAGATCAGTAAAGTTCAATTATTATTATTATTATTATTCACATCCTCGGGTACAACTGTACCTCAGAGTTATCAAAAAAAACAACTGCACCTACAGTTGTATTTTGTGTGTTTGCGTGTGTACAGGTATGTGGAAGTTGCATAAACTAAACTCATTAGTTAACTTAACTCAGATGTTTACTGGATCAGATTTTAACATTCCAGCAACTGTACACTTTCTAGGGGAGATGGAAGAGCTGTATTTAATTTATTTCAACTTAAAAAAAGCCCATATTCTCATCTTCAGCTACCACAGTATACCTGTCAGATTAAATAATACTAGTTATATTCAGCGATGGTATCAAGGTGTTACTTTATTGTATCTCTTATACTATATCCGTTTGTTGTGCTATTCTTTTTACATCTCTTTGCAGGTGATGAAGCAAACAGAAGACGTTTTATCATTATCTCCCTTTTATCTCCTCTTTCTTTCCTCTTTTTAAAATTGGAGTTTCCATAAGATCATAATACTCCTGCATGAATTATAATAAAGCTATTTACAAGGATATATCAAGTCGGAACACTATGGCAATAGCGGTACTGCTCCCACTTGTGAAAGTAAAATCTGTTGTACTGTTTTGGCATCAAGACAATTATTGTAATTGCCAAGTTTATTTCATCTTAGCTAGATTTCTTTAGTTGTGGATTAGTTTCAGTCTTCACAACTGATCAGAATAAAGACCAAAAAATGCTTACAGATGCAAGAATAGAAACATTGTTTAAGGGTTTTTTGAAAAGATGTATTTCCTTTGAATGATTTTGCTCTTATTACTTGCAGTCTTAAACTAGATTCCTTTTTTTATTGTAAAAAATAGTGACGCAGACAACAAGCTGCTTTTTTCTTCCAGTCAATTAGCAACGCTAAATTTAGAGTGTATGGTTGAGAAGCATCTGTTTAACTAACTATATCCAGTAGATTTATTTAGCACCAATTTACAGTAAATATGTCAAAATGCTTAATGAGACGGCTCACATTCGTTGCTAATTCAGTAAAATTAAGTCTAAATTTACTTGTATCCATACTGTATAACTCTTTCAGTAATACAGGCAAGTTTTAATACTGTTACATGCATGCACTAATGTATGCAATTAAATATAATGTATGTTAAGTGGGATACATTACAGTTAAAGCCAGTTGATCAAACACCGTCAATGGATAATAATTATGTATCTAATGAACCCCCCCACCCCCCATTTGCACTAAGTCAATTTGCAGCAATCCCTCACACTAAGCAAGCATAGTGACAGAGGAGAGAAATGCCCTCTTTAACAGTTTCCATTAAGACTTCCCTAAATTAAATCCCAGAACGCCAAGCATCTATTACAGCACAAAACACTGCAAACCTGCTTCATTGCATGCAGAGAACTGTTTTTTTCTAGAAATATTCAAGTTTTTTTGTTAATATATTTTTAAGACACCAGTTAGTTAATTTGTGACTTCTGGATGTTTAATTTTCAGGTTGCTAAAGAAAACAATATAACTGCGATTATAGAAAGTATTGTGCCCACACATTCATATCTTCAGGTAACACAGAGTACATGTCAGACTTAATAATATTACTTTAGCGATAGTTTCAAGGTGTTGCTTTATTGTATGTCTCGTACCATGTCTTTCGGTTGTGCTCTTCTTTTTTCATCTCGTTACAGGTGATGAAGCAGACTGAAAATGTTTTGTCATTGTCTCATTTCTATCTCTTCTTTCTTTGATCTTTTCTCTTTTTTCCTGTTTCCTCTTCTGTTTTTCTGCTCTATTTACATTGCAGTGTCCATATAAACTGTAAAACTCCCTGCATAATTATAATAAAGCAATTTATATGTATGAAATAAGTGGAGTAGTATGGCAATTGCCATACTGCTACACTTGTGAAAGCAAAATCTGTTGGGCTCTTTTGGCATCAAGACAGTTACTCTGTACCACATTGCCAGACAGGACACTGTAAAAAAATAAATAAATAAATAAATTTGTCTTGAGCCACAAAAATGTAAAAGCCTTTTATAAGGCTTGTATAGCAACACGGGGTCTAAGTGTATTATCCCACTATAGAGAAGGACTATATGTGCTTAAATATATAATAAGCATTCATGATTAAATGTTTATCCTGAAGCAAATGTCACATAGTAGCCTGAGGTGACGCACCGCTTCACCGAGCGCCGCTTCACCACCTTCACTGTGCGGTTTAAGTTTTCTTGCAATGATGAAATTATAGAAACACAATAAAGGAATCTTTCTATGGTGGACGTGTTTCTGTTGGGAGGAGTTTATTGAGTCATGAAGAACCAAGCAGGAAGTGACATCAGAGCTGTGCTCTCTAACCCCGAAATCCCACATCCTTTGTCACGGCCGTTCCTTGAGGTCTGACGATTCTTTTTTGGGATTTGGGGAAAAAATGGAAGAAAGTTCAGATACCTGCATTAAAGCGCTGCCTGTTTGATCTGTGGACGGTTTTCCATCCTTGCAACAAAACTAGCAGCAGTAGTGGAGTTTGGAAATGCAATCCACTTCTTAAATCTATCTTTTCGCACGCTCCTCTAATTTATCCTGCAATCGCACTTTTTCTCTCACTCCCAGCTTGGTGGTGGGCTGCAGATTTAGCCTTCCCTGGAAATACCTTTACAAATTTTTCTTTTTTTTTTTGACACCCTTTCAATACAAAGCGAAAATGCAGGCAATCGTTCAGCATTGATAATGAAAGCAAATGAGTTCAGCCTATTTGAATCCTCTTTTCTCATCAGCAATCTTCCTTTTTTTCCCTTTGGGATTCATATTCCGAGACACACCTGCAGCTTTGTTTTGGCTGGCGACCGCGCCACGCTGGTTCCAGGATTCATGATTACTACTGATCTCTATGGGCTTTGAAAAGCGCAGAGTATTGTTTTAAATTTAGTTATAATACAAATGTTTAAAGCATTGGAAAACATAAATTTTTGTTTGCAACCTGCACACTATATAAAAACAACAACAACAAAAAAAAAATCGATTTTCATACATTTTTGAAAAAGCTCCAGGGAGCCACAAGGGGGAGGCTTAAGAGCCGCGGGTTGCCGACCCCTGATCTAGACCAAGAAAATTCTTACAATGATGAAGTTTAGGGCATCATTGGCCAAAGTTACAGCGATATGAAGTTAGTGGATTTTTTTTTACAAATTTACAAATCTCACTACAGTATATATTTATAAATCTGAATACAGATTTGTGGATTTTTTACAAATTTGCAAACCAGATTACACATAGTTTTACACATTTTCAGATTTTGTTTACAGACACACAAATCTCCTCTCACACATTTAAAGTTTCTTTTACGCATTTTCAAATCCCACTGCACACACACAAATCGAGATACAGACACACAACTCTCCACACACATTTGTTCCAAATAATAAAGCAACAATTTTGGCCCCATCTGACCAGCCCCATACATTTTAAAAAGCTCTAAGAGCCATAACGCCATACAATCCGATTTTCCGTTGGATCAGACGCTAAATTGTGTCTCTCATCTTTGCCATTTCACATTCGGCTGTGAACCCCTTCAGGCCACACTGAAGTTCAAAATATTTCATTAAGATGTCGACACACCTACATTAAAAAAGCAGAGATAAGACCCTGAGGTTCCTCACCACGACAATGTCTGAGATTGTGTCCATGAAAATCACAAACAGAATCTGTGAGAAGGGACGACAGGCAGAGATCAACTTGGACTGCAGACGAGTGTGAATTTGCAGGAAAATGCAGACATTTCCAAAAAAACATAAATGGGCAGAAAAACCAGACTAGAATGATTTACTCAGCAACAGTGCGGCAAATGTTCCAAAGTCTAGACAAAGGGCAGACTGCTGCTCTTCAAGATGACCTTTTCGATTTTTATCATTCAATATGGTAAGTTTCTCAGGAAGAATAATCATTAAATACTAAGTCTAACCTTCAGTCTCATTTATCTCAATGGAGTAGTGGGTTTAGATGTAATCTAAGAGGGTTGCCTCTGTTGCCATACTTTGTGTGTTCACTCCTACTTTTATTTTATTTTTTGCTGTAATACCACAATGCTTGTCAGTTACTTAAACTAAGACTAGAACCCCTAAGCTGCAAGCAGTCATCTTTACGGAGTTTTTTTATAATTTTTTTTTAACAGAGTTCCCGCGGGTCCTTAAAAAGTCTTCAAAGGCATTAGATTCTTCAAAAATAAAACTAAGGCCTTAATTGGTATTGAAATGTCTTAAATCAGTCTTTCGTGGGTCTTATTTTTAAAATAGGATTATTTTTATTGATTACGATTTATTTTTTGTAATCTAAATAAAGCGTAAAGTTGAATTTTTTTTTATTGTTTAAAATAAAAATAACTCCTAAATACATTATTGGTTCCGTCGAGATAGCGGAAACAGCAAAAGCGTTAATTCTTGACGGCCCATTTGGAGAATGCACCATTAACTTTTAGCCTGGAAAAATATGAGCAAGTGTAAATGTAGCGAAAATTGTCTCCAACCAAGAGTTTTCTCCATGGCTAAAACCAGGGAACATACATGAGGCTCAGTGGATTTTTGTGCAAGAAGCGATTTAAGCTCAGAACGATGGGGAATTAAGGCAGTGGAGTCGCACATGCATAGCACGGAACACAAGGCAAGTTTTAGAGAGAAACAGCCGCTATTTCTCAGTTTAGTTCCACCACTTGTCTCTGCAGCGCCTCCACTTATCCGCAAATCAAACATACTAAAGAAAAACCGATACAAAGAAAAATAGCTGCAAAAAGACTTAGCACTGGTTATGTTGTGGCTTTTAAAACTGATTTGTTTTGTTCCCCTGCTAAAACAAAGTTTGTGAATTCAGTTATATAATTGTTAAAATATATCTGTCATTTTGTGTGTTTTTTAGCTTTCTTCCTGTATGGGAAGCTTTTCAACATTTGAAACATTAGTGCAGTGGTTTATGTTAAATAAAGCCTTTTGGGTTAAGTTATTGCGCAAGCAGGTTTTTCTTGTGTTTCTTGTGAATTTGGTCTTAAATTTTTTATTTCAAGTGGCATTAAAAGGTCTTGAATTTAACTTGCCTTATGCTGTAGAAACCCTGATTAATCCAGAGGGTTTTGCTATAATCCTGTTTGGAGATGCGGCAGCTATTTGTGGAATTCACTGAAGATACAGAGCGGACAAACACATAGGTTCGCGGGTAAAGTTCAACCAGTAAGGACTGTGCCTTTCTAGTGTACCACTATCTACCTGGCAAATGTCCCGACGTGACAGAAAAAGATGCTCCCTTTCACACCTTTGCAGAACTGGTTACAGCTGCTTCAAAATGAAAACTGGTTTGGTGAATGCATACTGGACAGCATACTTCTAAAATGAGGCTATCAGGTGTTTTGAACTTAACGCAGCTTAAAGCTGAGGCTCTCAGGTAAAAAACAGATGTAATCCTCACCTGTCTTTTCTATAGACTAAACATTTTTACCCACAAAGATTGCAAACATATTGTTTTAGATGGTGTTTATGTTTGGCCAAATTTCAGCACATTAAAAGCTGAAGTACTTGTTAAACTGATAATAGAGATGGAGAAGAAAAAAAATCCAGACTCCCTAACCACTGTTCTTGGGTGTTGGGGAATAGCACAAACCTCTCAAATGAAATTCTAAATCACAAACAGCAGGTAAAGTGTCCCATGAGAGACACAAACACCCTGAACCATTTTTACACAGTTCTTAGAGAACCATATCATGCAGCCCCCCATGCAGCAATAAAAGTTTCCAATGTCTGCTTCACTGCATTCTGACTTGCAAGCAAAAAGGTAAAACCTGCAAGGCTGTGATGTTTGGCTCTGCATTAAAAAAGGACAAGTCTAGACTGCAAAAAACAAAAAAGGTTTGCAGAGATAATCATCAGAGCTCAACCAAGAATTTATACTGGCCGCGTGTCAATAAAAGGGCACATAACATTTCTATTAATCCCTAACATCATAGTCAGAGACTGCTAAGATTTATCATCAGGTACAGTAGGCGATACAGGGAGTTATTTGCAAAAATAAGACACCCCAAAAACATTTCTTATTCAGGCTGTGTCTCTAAGGAACACAATGAACATCTCACAAGCCAAATAAAGCATCTTCTCTGCTGGGAAAAAAATAAATAATTCTGAAACTACAAAAAGAGAAAATAAAGGACACACACACACATACACACACACACACAACTACATACTACTGATCATGGATGAAATTTTGATTTCAGACGTGGAAGAACACAATAATTTTTTTATATAACTATTATATATTAGTTTAGTGTGTTTTCTAGTAGTTATTCTGTGTTTGTTTCCTCCACTTTCTCTTGCATCTCTGCTAACCGTCTCCGAACAAAATATATTTATGCATGACATGAACAATTGGACAATTTAGGGGTGCAGCAGTCCATCTAGATTAAAACACATAGTTTTACAACTTTTTCCTTTTTTGATGATAATAATATACAACAATTATACATATGCTTCAATAAAACAAATATACTTACAGTAACATGGTTATTGAAAGCTTTAAAATGCGGTGGAGGATCTTGAGGCGGATATGCTATTTTATGGATTAAATTCAATTCAGTTTATTTATATAGCGTCAATTCACAACACAAGTCATCTCAAGGCACTTTACAGTTCAACACAGTTCTACACAGTTCTTTGAATGCAACTCACACTTTGGCTTTCAACGGTGTCTCTTATGTCTCTCTTACTTTTTTCAGACATCCTGGCTGCGAGTCACGAAACTAATTAGACAGTAAAAAGTTCTGGGGACCAAAATGGAAGTTTTGAAAAAGTGCAGTGACCATGTGCCATTCATCCCCCAAATTACCACCATGCTACTGCTTATCCTTACTTTATTTCCTGTTAAGTTTTTTACTTGTTTAACTAAAGTTAAAACAATTGGAACACTGGAGACTAAACTCAATTCCATTTTTGTGCAGCAATCTTGATCGATGCAATCTTAATCGATTGATTGGTCAGATCTTCCATAAGTTTAGTGTTTCTTTTCATTGTTTTGCAGATGATGTCCAGATTTATATGCCCCTTAAACTACAGAATGGTAAAACTGAATCTCTTCAGCTATTGATGGATTGTTTAGCTGAAGTCAAATCTTGGATGGAACAAAATTTTCTTCACCTCAATCACACTAAAACCCAAGTTTTATTATTTGGTCAAAGTCCTCAGACTACAAATCCAGATCTGATTCTTGGTTCTTTAGCTCAGTTTTGTCAGACCTCTGCTAGGAATCTTGGTTTCACTTTTGATAGCTGTTTAAAGCTAGACAAACAAGTTAGCTCTGTTGTTAGATCCGGTTTTTATCACCTGCGGATTTTAGCAAAATTTAATCTTATTTTTGTCTATGCTTTCATCACATCTCGGTTGGATTATTGCAATTCATTATATAGAGGCATGGATAAATCACAGATGCAGCGACTTCAAATGATCCAGAACGCAGCTTATACGGTGACTACTTACAGGAACCAGGAAGCGTGACCATATAAGGCCCATACTGGCCTCTTTACATTGGCTGCCCGTCTTTTTACATCGAATAGTACACTTTAAAAGATTCTTTTATTACGCTTATAAGGTTTTAAATGGATCAGCTCCTCCTCCCTATTTGGGACCTTTTAAAATTTCACTTTCTATTTATAAACTTACGATCAAATAATCAGCTATTACTGACAGTCCCTCGGACCCGACTAAAGAGGAAAGGAGAAGATCGGGCTTTCTCTGTTGTTGCTCCAATTTTATGGAACAATTTACCTTTTCAAATTAAATCTGCCCACAGCCTGGATCATTTTAAATCACTTCTTAAAACTCATTTTTATTCTTTGGCATTTACTTGAAGTGTTTTGATAATCTGTTTTTAGTAATTAGTACTATTGTTTGTCCTGTACAGCACTTTGGTGCAGTTTTATACCTGTTTTTAAAGTGCTATATAAATAAATTTGACATTGACATTGACTTTGATCAGAAGAATCTCTTTCCGATTACGATTCTGATTTCTGTCTAATGATCACAACACGCTTCAGTAGCCAAAAGATATGCAAAATTCCAGGCAATTGTTTTTTAAGATGCACTAAATTGGATAAATCTTGAGATGGAATCACTTGCACAATAACTCAACATTGCCTTTTCATTATACCATACAACCTCCGTTTCATTTTATTTCCTCCATGTTGGACTTCATGTACGTCACAAGAATACAGCTGAAGAACAAAGAAAACCAGCAAACTGCTAAAACCTTTTCATCTTCCTAAACTTTGTTCCTCCTCATCTATCCAAAAAAAATGACTCCTCCACAAATCCCCATTAATGTACTCGTTTTTCGTTCAGGCTGCCTCTCATGCAGTTCATTGTCACTACTTTCAACAGGTTTCATTTTATATATTGTCAGCACATTCCTTTTTGGATAAGACGTAGATAGCACTTTGCTGAAAATAAATGTACCATGCATTGATCCATGGATTCCCTGTCTCTCCTTCATCTTTGCCTCTGCTTTCTCGGTCTCCTATGGAATCGTTCGTGCCGGGCCCCAGCTGCTCTCAGCTCAGTCTGCACAGCGCTCTCAGTAGTAGATATTTTTTGTTCTCGCTAATGAGCAACTGCCCCAGAGACGGAGAACATCCGATCACTTGTCAAAGTCGTTGTCTGCCTGTAGGTCTCGCTTCTATTCAGCAGAGTATCTGTCAAGGTGGGTCTTTCCTAGGCTGTGCTGAAGGCTTGGACTAGAATGAGCAACTGTCCAACTGTCTTTAGTTGGTTTCATTGCTGACATATTCAACTTGTCTTTCTCAGGGAACTCAGTTATCTCAAAATAGCAAGTCATACTAGAAGAGTACTTAAGTAAGATTCAGTATCTCAGGTACATCTCTGTTTGACTGTAGAGTATACATTAGATTACCTTGGTAAAAAAAAGTCCTCTCCAGGATCTACAAAACAAGCCAAGAGTTTCCAATATCATAAAAAAGGAAATGTTAGCTAATTTCCTAAAACTGTTTTAAAAAAGGATGTCTTATACCTGTTTAACAAAAGACCCCGCAGAGACCCTTGTAATGTTTTGGAAGAGTTTTCCAGTGACGGATGCCTGGGCTTCATGTCTCACCCGCTTCATTGTTGATAGATGCTCCGCTGTGCTATATTATGGTCTTTTTCTGGCCCAGGGTGCAGTGTCAATATGAGCTGGCCAGATAGGCTATGGCTGACAGGGGACTGTGTGGGATGACAGATGCCTGGGCCAGAGCTGCTGAGCTGGGCTTGTGTTGACAAGAGAGCTGGGTGGGATAGAACCCTGCTCCGGGGCTAGCCGTAGGGGGAGGACCAAAGAGCAGGCTGGAGCCAGAGAGTGAAAGTGTAATGAGACGAACGATGTGCCAAGACTGACAGAGGAGCCACACCACCCACCCTCTTGCATTAATACTCTAGCAGCAAACTTTCCTAAGCTCTCCTAAGCCTTTAGTTTCTTCTGTCTCTTTGATTTCACACCTTTTAACTTACAAAAAAAACATATATTTGTCAATTTCAATACCCATCTTACCTCATAATTCATTATTCATACACCACACCTCAGTTTTTATTCATATCGAGTGGTGATCTTGTGTCACAAAGAATGTTAGGCATGCATGCTTTTCCACTTGAGCTGGCTAGTGGTGCATGCGGTGAGTTACCCGTATATCTTTGCTAATATCATGCATAATTTGTGTGTACATATGTGTGTGTTTGGGGGTTTCATGTATAAACACCGGCAGTGAGGCGACGGGGTTTACAGCGAATAAGTGAGACAGCAGAGGCAGAGAGAGGTGTGGGATAAGGAAGGATTAAGTTAAAGCAGCATATCAAATCAGGAGTCAGGGTTTTACTCCTTTAGTAGCCCTTTGAAGCAGTTTCTTGCCCCAGTTACTCTGAGGAAAAGAAGGTTAAGTGTATTTCCGGTACAGCTTTATCCCTGAAAGGACAAGGCTTAACAGAAGAGAGCATTTATTAAAAAAAACTTGCAATGCTGTCTAAGTGAAGCTTTTACCTTTCGCTGTTTCTTAAATTCAGCAACCACATAAAAACACATACCCTAAATAAAGAAGAGAGTGCACATTGTTCTTTCACTGACCCGACCTTAAAGAAGGTAGTTTAGAAATGTAGAGAATTGTAATAGAGAAATTCAGGAGGGTTTATACGAGCCTTCCAGACCCTGAAAGCTAATCCTAATCTGAAAGGAGACAAAGAGGACCAACTCTGGTATAATTTAAATAAAGTGCCTAAATCAATAAATACATGGTCAATGAATAAAAAAACAGTACAATAAAAAAATTTATGTGCATTAAAATTAATACATGTAAACAGGAAATCAATTATGCAATGATAATATCAAAAGTTATATGTAATGTCAGGATCCCAGGGTTTTTGTGTTTGTCTTGTCTTTTGTGTTTCTCCCTTCCACCACTAGGAGGCGCCTGGCTCCTTAGCCTCCTCACACACCTGCAAGCTGTTGCCTCATCACCCGGACTGCTCTTAAGCTGCTTAGTTGCCACTAGCCACCAGGAGGTACATGTCCGAGACAATCCCGCCCTGAAAGTTTGAGGTCGGGAAGTTAGGTCTGGCTCGCCATATGTAAGCGAGCCAGTATGATAAGCCCACCCTCTGGCCGATCCAATCAAATTTATCAGGCCCGAAGACTTTACTCACGATGATGGACAGATGATCAACAGTAGCACGTAATCAACCTTGCGTGACCAAAGCACGCTTTAGTGACAACAACAATGGCTGCACGCTGGAGAGTTTGGGTGAGTAGATTCTGCTGTAGGTCTGAGTCTACAGAAGATCAGCCATTAGCAAATTGCAATTTTAAAAGCAGAGAGCGAGAAGCAGCGATCAAGGCTGCATCTTCTATACTTATTCTAGGTACGTGCAACTGCGGCGAGCTGATTACACAGCCAGGACAACAACTGTGCCTCGCTTAACATACATCACGGGCTCCGTATGCTCTTATTGGTTGTAGGTCTATCAAGTTGAGTGCAGGAGGCATTTTTTTTCCTGGTTAATTTCAAACCACGCCCCATAATCACAGCTCTCTATGGAGCTTGATATCAGACTCATATTCTGACTAGGGTGAGTTGGACTACGTCAGGCTAGGTTGCCACTACTTCGACGCCAGAGTGTTTGCCAGTTTGGGGTTCTCACCACAATAGCCAAACCCGCGCCTTGTTTATGCTGAGTCTAATCTGAGTTTTTGCATTTTGAGTTTTTGTCCTCTAGCCAAGCTGAGATCACGTTGAAGTTTTTACTGAGCGCTTGTTTCTCCCTGAGACTCAACTTTGTTTGTTGCCTTTGCCTTTTGGTAGGAAGCCTTCCTGCAAACTAGACCTTTTTAGGACCGCCCTTCTCCCAGGAGTGGGATCAGCTGAGTCTTACACTGAGCGGGGGTTCAATCAGGAGGTTTGGATCCAGCCACCTTTAAGCACGCTGAGATCACTCTCTGTATAAAAGGAAGTCCATCTTCACCACAACCCGTTCAAGTGCCACAGGAAAAGTTGCAACCAGCGGCTGCATCATTCTACTCCGTCCAAGTTCGCAGGTAAACCCTGTTCAGTGCCTCCACCGAATACAAACAAACTCACGGAAGACCAACACACAAGACTGGAGTCAAAGAGTCTCCACTTATCTGGAATCGTGGGTGGCAACAAATCCTCTCCTTCAAGATTAAAGAACTCCTATTCCCCACTGAGCCTGAATCTAACAGTCTCTCTTCCCCTCGTCTTCCAGTTCCCGGCTGTGCAGAGTTTGGAGGAACTCTGCACCAAACTCAAAATACTCTTCAATAAAACCCGTTGAACTTTTACTCCGCGTCTCTCTGTTTGGCTTCACTGCATGTGGGTCCGAGCTTTAGATAAAATCAAGACAATATGCATTGTACATAAAAAAACAACAGATGATGGCCAAAGTGCTCTATTCTACAGACGTACAAATGTAGCAGAATATAAAATGCATTATTCTATTTTTAAATCGGGGAGAACCCATGAAATTAAGTTAAAAATAGGAGTTGACATAAGTGGCAAACTGCAATTAATTATCCTGATTTCTCCAGTGGAAAGTACTTAGAGTCTTTGTGTGAAATCGTGTTTGTTGGTTTAATGCGGCGTTTACGGAATTTGGGGGGAAACAAAACACCTTCCTTTTATTAAGATCTTATTGAAATTAATGCATAATTAACAAGATGGAGACCCCCTCCCCAGCTGCAAAAGCATGTGCATTACTTTCAATTTCTGCTGCCAAAATACAAGGAAAATATAAGAATCTTATGCAAAAGCTGTATGTTTTGCATGTGACTCATAAATACATGAGCTTGTTTATAAACTAAGGAGTACAGTTTATGTTTCTTTAATTTTTCCTCTACACAGTGGAGTTTAGATCTTCTATGCAATATAATTATTGCCAAATCACATCTCAAAGTGTTGTAAAGAAGAAAAAACCGGGAAACTATTTTAGTGTAAATATCACTCTGTATGATTAATAATACTATTCAGTAGCTGATAATGTCTTGTTGAAAGATTTCAAGAATAAATGAACCGAGATGCAACTAGAAAAAATAAATGAACCGAAAGATGCAACTAGAAAAAAAAGCCATGCTTATTTCAGATTATTAATAGTAAGGCAAAAGTAAGCTTTTTCGTACAGCATTACTGAGCAGTTTACTGTGTAAAAGCTTCCCAAAATCTGTCTTTTTTAATCTACTATTGATGTGATGGCCTTTTCAAATACACTCAAAAGCATTTAATCTAAGCATTGGGTCAATTCAGTTATGTCAACAAATCATTTAAAAAGTACTGCAGTAAAACTAACTATAACAAATAAGTTGCACAAATACACTTTTCAAAAGCAGTAGGTCTTTATACTCAGTATTTCAGAGGTTAAAAATATAAACAGGGAGGGATCTTAAGTTTAATTAAGTCTGACACAACGGCGTCGGGCGATGCTCTATTTATTGCCTGCTACAGTAAATGTAGGTATAAAAAAATAACAGTCACCGTTTTGACAGAGGAGGCTATCATGTTCTGAAACAAATCACAGAAATTGTTTTGTTTTTCCCAAATACCATATGTTTTACAAAGCACAGATAAGCTTTAAGGGTTCTATTATTCCAGGAAAAATGCTCCAGGACACAGATTTTTAACAGGAGGTTATAAAAACAGCAGTATTCTTTATAACATCTATGCTTTTTAGGAAGGTTTGTTTTTCAAACTACACAGCCGATGGTTACAACAAATATGTCCTGACCAGAGGCTCTGCATGGAAATCACCACTTTTATTTAACCAGATTCCCTTTAATTATGTGATAAAACACATTTAGCAGTTTAGGAAATTTGTTCAAATTGTGCCAAGGCTTATAGTCCACCCGGCAGAATGTTCCCAATTATAAAATGCAGGATCAAATATGCCAAAAACTGATTTGGTCTAATTTGCTGCAGTTAGAGCAGATATGTTGATTAATATAATCTGAGGCCTTCTCCTAGGTTTCAAAAAGTAATTTTCAATTTTTTTCATTTATTTTGAAAATCCTTTTAGCCATGCTGAAATAAAAATATATATTTCATTTCAATTGGAAAAACTCAAACAGAAAGAAAAAGACAATTAGAAGAATTTATTGATACAATTACTTTTAGTCTTTGGAGCTCAGAGACCTCGCAGGAAACATTTAGTGCTGAATTTCTATACATAAAACAGGAAAAAAGAACAGGAATGTTTCCTCCAGGCCTGAAACTGGTGGGAGTGGAGATGGATGAAGTTGGTTCAGTTCATAGACTGATGGATGGCGAAAGATGGTGACCTGGGAGATGGAAGTCCAGCTTTTGATAAAACACGCTGTATGAATCCCCTCCATGATGAAAGCAAGCATGAAGTGACACAGTGGGGAGGAAAAGAACCCTTTGGGAAGAAAGCTCTGGCAGACTCAGGCTCAACATGGTGGTCTTCTGCCGGACTGGTTGAGATTAGACAGGGAACGACAGAGTCCGGGAGGAACGGCGCCTGGATGAAGCTTTTTAGCTACAATGGAAGAGAAGGGATGGAGTTGAGCTGAATCGAAGTTCCCACATAAAGCAACCTTGCCTGTGCTTTGGGTGGCAGACTGAAATGTGGATTTTGGGAGACCTTTAAGATGAATCTATGGGTTCTGATTGGCTTTCGTGTAGATATGGTTTCGTGTTGATTGGCCTATGATGGAAGTTTTTCAATAAGGGCAAGTAACTTTTTCTTCAGTTGAAAAACTTCCGCTTCTAGGGTTTCATTTATGGTAGAGGTTTAAAATGGACAAAATATTATTTTATGTCTTACCTTTTACACTGGTATTGAAAGGTTAAATGTAGACCTAGTAATTGTAAATATATTCATAATGATTTAATTTGTTTGTTTTTTGGAAGATTTTTCTTCTTTTAAACAAAATTACAGCACAAATATATCTGGTAGTTTTGGGAATACGTTTTTTCTAAATGTTCTTCCCCTTGAATTCACCTGATTCTGAGGTTATCTGTAGTTGGCCTTGCCATGTTCAGTTGGTAATTTACCACAAAACAGACTTGCAAATTATAGACAAGACTTCCTTCAGTTTTAAAAAAATGTTTTAATGCACCTATCTAAGAGTCTTTGTGAATTACAAGTTTCAAACTTAAGAGAAGATTTTAGCCTTTTTTAAGCTACTCATGAATAATTAAGAATTTGTACAGGCAGCATTTGGTTATTTGTTATCCTTATCAGCCAGTGATAATGCTTGAAACATAGACTTTAATGTATAGTCATCATATCACCCATTATGGAATCAAACTATATTGAATTATTGTCCTGCACTGTGCGTAAATACATATAAAGTCTCTGCTTTAAGCCAGCCTCCCTCTCTGCCGTGTCTTGTGGCAATGTAACTATGTGATCCATGTATAGCTCGGGCTGATACCAGTGGCTAAAAAGATTAGTCCTAGGCAACGCCATGTTTAAAATCCCAGGAAAAACAGAAAAGTTAGGAATAACTAATTAAAAGTTATTAAGAACTATGATAAAAGAGAAACACTAACCTTTTACTCAAGCGCACCCATTATATCGTCCGTAATGGGTTTTTTTTCCTCTCAGCCTCTGTAAGACATATAGAGATCCGTCTTTTGATTGTTTCTATATATCCTTTTTCAAATTAACGTGCTTGTTTCCTCGCGATACAGCCACATAATTCCCTCAGCATGAAGCCCATCTTGTTTGCATGCTTCAGCGCTCAGAGCAAGCCGTTAATCAGCCGGAGTGATTGCTTTTGAGATCTCATTTTTGACCACAAGGGAGAAAGAGTTTTTAATCAAAATCGGGTACAAAACCACTCATTATATTGAATGAGCTTTTCATATATGTATGATGCAAGTGGAACTCTACTGCAATACCTTTGTTTTACTGGGCTAAAAAGGTTTTATGAAATATTTGTAAGCTTTCATTAAGTTTAACATTAAGATGCGAGAGAACAGCATGTTAAAGTGAACTGCCCCGAATGTAACTAAGGGCAAATCATGCTTGAATTGAAACACTTTTTGTAAACCTGTAATCAGACTAGGTCATTGCTGATAAATATACAGTTCATCTTTGACTAAATAAATCTAAACCCTAAAGTTATATCTTTTAACATGTGTACACAGACATGAGGGAAAGTGTAAAATGGTTTTTAATAAGTGATCATACAGAGACCAATGATATTAATCAAAACTGTAACCCCACTCCCTAAACTAAACTTTTTACATTATTTTTCAAGACGCCAAAATAAAACCTCAATTTAAAGTCACGTCTCTGATTATTTGCCAACTTTTAACCCATTGCTCACATCTAGCCGGACTTTTAAAACCATTAAGGTGCCCTTGTCTGTTCAAATATGTAAATATGAGAAAGGACATTGTTGTAAAACAAAAAGACTGTAACCCCATGAAGGCCAAAACCTTTAACAAGTTGACTGATATGGCAAACTTAGAAAAAAAAATGTATCTTATGTAAAAATCTATGTAAAAAAAAATCTATGAATAGTGGAGTTATTTAACCATCAAAAAATAATATCTACACATGAACAGCTCTGTGACGTAGTAAAATCACTGCACTTCAAATTTTTTTCAAAACATAAGTTACTGTTTTTTAAAATAAGCCTATTTGCCCTTTATTTGAGCAGGTAAATATATGCACTTGAAATAGAGTAACAGAGTTGTTTTTATTTTTTATTTTAAACCAAAATGATCTAATTTCATTGGCAATTTTTCTAACTTGCCTGCTCAAAATAAGTAAAATACACTTCTCTAAATAAAAAATAATTTATTCAGATTTTATTTTTTGCAGTGTGCACAAATCTGCATTAAAGAGAGAGAAAACTATAATTGATTGTGAGTCTTTAATGAATACTTAGGATGTATATTTATTTAGAGTGCTTTGTTCTTGTGCACCCCAATAAAGTCCAGTAAACCAGCTGGCCTTAGCTTTCACCTACAGTAAATACTGTTTCAATTCAGTTCGTTAATAAAGCACCAATACACAACACATGTAATTTCATGTCATTTTAGAGCTCTTTAGATGGACAACTCAATAGAGTCATCCTGACAGAATGGTCAAATGCGTTCTCTCTAAGGAAACCCATCTGATTGCATCGAGTCCTTGACTTTGCAGGATTTGCCCCTCCTGGATGAGCATGTGGTAACAATAGACATTTGTTGGGAGAACTGTTATTAAATCTTAGGAGAAATTACCTTTGTGAGAGTGTGGCAAGAAGGACACTATAAGTAAAGTTATAAGACGCATGGCCCAACACAGAAGAGCGGCCTCCTCTGGACAAGAATGTTCACATTCTGGATAAAGAAAATAGGCGGTTTGAGAGGGGCGTGAAGGAAGCCAACTATTTTAAGAGAGAAAAAACAACTTTAAACAGAAGTGGTGGACTTGCAGCTTCCAAAAACGTACAATTCAGTTATAGAGATGATCCCTTCCAGATATCACCACACCCCCCACCCCATAACAGAGGAACAAAGCACCTACCCGCTCCAGCCGGTGAACAATACCTCCTTAGGGACCGACTCTTAACAATCATAAACAGGTTTCAGATATTACAGGCTTAACAATGGAACCAAGCGACCCACTCATCGGTTTATATTTTCATGTTTCAAAAGCGATACAGAGCTTTGTCTATATAAGAACTCAAACTAACTTCTTGGATTGAGACATTTGAATTGAAAGCTTCTTGGAGGTGTGGCGAAAGTCTTCAAATCTTGGAAACCAGGTCAGTGGATGCTTTCGAACTACGAGGAATAATAAGTAAGGATTCTACGCCATAAGAGAACAATGTACAGCTTATCCCAACCAACAAGGAACATAAGTAGCTGGCTTATGAAAGAGGCCGATATGATGGGCTAACATAAGACTGTCAAGATATTTTAAAGACATTATTGCAGCTGTCAGGCATAGTCTAGTGGTAGCATCATGCAAAGGGCCTTTTTCTGTCCTCAAATGCTGAAGGAAAGCTGTTAATAATCCTGAAACGAAAAGTGTTGGTGACAGTGAAGGACTTGAGCCTTGAGTGAAGAGTCACCTTAAAGGAGGGCGATAACCCGACTCATGCAGGCAGGACTGTGACCGAGGAGGGGTTGAAAGTAACGAGCCAATGACAGATGGTGCCTCATTGAGATGTAGGCAGGAGATGTATGGCGAGCGCAGGTTGCTGCTATTAAATTTCAGGAGATGTACTGTACGTCCTGCCTCAGTCATATTTTCTCCCTTTGTCACTCTCATTCTCCTAACTTATCCTTTTTTTTTTTACTGTTTTTTACCCTCCCTGTCTACTTTTGCCCTTCTTGCTGGCTCTTCAATATTCATTCTTGCCACATAATGTCTTTCTATTGCCTCTCCATCTTATCCAGTATAGCACCTTTGTCATATTATTGGCTCATCCTCTATTTTCTCTGCACTCCGACATAAAGTTGCCCTGACTAGACGGCATTACCGTAAGTGTTTCCAAAAAATAGACCAGAAATTGCAAATAAAATGTCACCCCTACTTTTTACATTTGCACTGCACTGACTAAAGGTTTACTGATGTTTTTGTCAATATCAATACACAGGCGGGTTTTCATCTTCTTTAAAGGAGGGAATGAGCAGAACAGAGAGCTATTATAGCAATAATGTGTGAGACTCACCTTTTACGGGTGCAGATTATACACATTAAGCTGCAATTACTGGGTATAGAGTCACAACCTTTGCAGCTCTTTGCTGTCTTTATTTTGTGTTGACATCTCAACACGCACCTTGTTTTTATTATGGCAGGATGTCATATTAGGGCCTCGTCTCTTAGTCTGACACCGTGAAATGACTGCCATTTCTCTGCTCTCCGTATTTTTCCTCATATGTGATCCATCAGAGTGTTCTGCTTTGGTGCATTAGAGGTACAAAGAGGTGATTCAGTTGACTAGGCAGTGCCAATGAAGGAGAAAACAGGAAGGGGGGCAAAAAGATGCTTTCATAAGAGATAAAATACTTCAGACCTGGCTGCTCTATGTAAGCAGTAAGTGGCAAATATTAGCATTAGATATTCGTATAGGTTGTAGAGAGTGCTTGCATTAAAGTGGCACCTGGGCTGTATCTAAATGAGATTCTATACACAAATAGAGGAGATAGGAGGAGAATTCAGAAAATCAAGCAGGAAGAAGGCTAGAGATTTGCTGCCTTTTATGACTTACTGGAGTTTCATCTTGCCTATCTTAAATGATTATGTTGGAAAAAGAGGGCAGCTTTTTCCTGTCATGTATTTTAGTGACTGCATTTTTAATGTGGATCTGTCTCTCTTTTAGTGGTTAAATTTCAAAATTTAAAGTGTCTTTGATGTCTATTAGCCCTATATCTGTAACATTTGTAAAGAAAGCTCTGAAGGTTAGTCAGCTCTGCTGCGAGATTCAGAAGATCAAATATATGACTGACAGAAGCTCTGTCAGATGAGAAGGTCACGCAGGTCTTCTGTGATTTGCTGCGAGGGTTGGCTTAGCTATCAGAAATGCCAAATGACAAAAAAGGGGGTGGGGTGGAAAGCAGACTGCTATTCGTCTTATTTATGTAAAAACCTAAAGGCAGATGGGGTAAATCCTAATACTGTGAAAATACTGTTTTGTTTGAAAGTTTAAATGTTTCTTTTTAGACTGAGTTTAACAAATTGCCTTTAGAGAATACATTCTCTTCACTTCAAGCCCAATACAAACAATGAGTCTGGATCCATAGAAATGAAGTTGTTAAGCTGACAAATAAAAATATGTCTTCGCTCCTACTCCAAAAGTTTTTGTAAAATGCAATTTATAAAGATCTAAAAAAAAATGAGAGAATAGAAAGTAAAAGAAAAGAAAAAAAAAAAAAAGAAGGAAAGTCACTCAAAGTACATCAGAGTTCCAATGATG
>JAGKQL010003336.1:0-23801 GCA_018398635.1 Cyprinodon brontotheroides | reverse complement strand
CCACGTCCCTTCAGACTAGAGCCCACGTCCCCTTGCACTAGACACCACGTCCCTTCGGACTAGACACCACGTCCCTTCAGACTAGAGCCCATGTCCCTTCAGAATAGAGCCCACGTCCCTTCAGACTAGACACCACGTCCCCTCGGACTAGACACCACGTCCCTTCAGACTAGAGCCCACGTCCCCTCGGACTAGAGACAACGTCCACTCAGAATCAAGCTAACAACTACCTGTTGAACTGAGGGGGTAACGGGATGATTTGGGGTTCTTTTTCTATATGTGAATGACATTTTATAAATATTTTTCTCTCCTGAGAGAGAAAAACCTTTAAGACATTATCTGTTTAGGAGATTGACCAAAACAAAACTAGAATGACAGAATCTGAATGGCTCAAAAACAAAGCAAAACAAAAACACTGAAAGAGGAAGAAATAGCAAAACAAAGGCTTAGGTGTCACATCGTCAAAGTTAGGACTGAAATATGCCATGACTTTTATATATCTATATCTATATATATATATATATATATAGATATATATATATATATAGATATCAATCTGTGCTCAAATACCTTCTTATGTTACAGAATTAAAAAATTTTTGCAATTAAAAATGATTCTATAAACAGTAATAAAAGTTGTTTGAATATTTGATGACAAAAAAACAAAAGCAATTTGTAAAGAGAGAAACGGGTAAATTACTCTAAACTGTGTGACAGATGGACGCTTGAAGGAGTTTTTAAAGGTAAATTTGAATGATTCCCTCCTTTTTTTAAAATGATATCTGGAAGTTTAAAGAAGCAAAGAGGTTGTGGTTACTACCAGAGTTATTCCCTAAAAGAGGAAGTTTCCTAAATGTATTTTTTTCTGTTTAGTTCAATCAGCTATCACACAGGGAAGATGAATGCCTCTTTTGTACTTCCTCCCCTTTCTCCTTGTTTTCCTCCCACCTTCGTCACACTCCCACTATCTGCTATCTGTTTTCTTCTCCTTCCCCAGTCCTCCCACTGCCGCTTTCCCCTCTCCTTGTCCTCAAGTTCACCCCTTTGTGGCCGAGGTTTGACCTGCTAATCCTCTCGCATAAACAAGTACAAACAGGCGTGCTTCGTGAGAAAACAGGAACAGGCTTCATTTCAGAGGCTAAAGAAAAAAAAAAAGAAAAAAAATCAGTGTTAATTAGATACAGGAAGCTTAACAGGCTGTTCTGGCTTCGTTATCATCAATTTGGTGGATGCAGCTTCCCAAAAAGGATTTAATTTGAAATTGTTGATTTAATATTCATGGATATTGAGATCAAACTGACCTTTTATTTTAACAGTGTGTGTTCTTTTTTTTTTGTGCTAAATGGCTTTTTCCCGACCGTTCCACATTAGAAGTCTGACTACCAAGGCCTTAAAGTGATGGTTGAGCTTCTCAAATCAAAAAAGCTGGTAAAATTTTCAAACATAACTTGCTAATCTGCTTAGATGACCTTAGATGACAGCTTCCAACAGTTATCCATCAACTACAATTCCCGATTTTGTTTCTGTTGCTAAAACTGTCACTTTTTGTTCATCATCAACTATTGTAAACCTTTGGACACATTTCCTTTAAGTTCATTACATAACTTTCATGGTAGTCCCGTCAAATTTAAGAAACGAGCAACTTTGATGTTTATCATTTATTTAACACAACAAGTAATTGCTTTACCTTGCTAAAAACTCAACTAAAGTGAACAGATTAATATAGGAATGACTGCATAGTGTTTAGAACAGAGTTCAAGGCCCAGTTAGTCCCATATTGCTCCCAGTGGGCGCTGTAAGCCGTCCATTGATCACTAAGGGTGACGGGTTAATACAGAGAAAATAATTTTGTGGAATGTAAAACAAAAAGAGGGAAAATAAAGGTGATAATTTACTATTTATAAAAATAATCCGTAAACCAAACAATGAGAACAATTACTGCTCAGGAAGCTGGAATCGCGTCACACCAGCTGCAGCATTTGTTAATCCGATTCCAACTCAATTTGTATAGTCCCCTCTAAGTTCTTAGGAAGATTAGTACCAAGTAACCTCCACAGTTAACTCATGATAGGTACCTCATTTAAAGTGGTATAAAAAAAATATACCACATAGTTACAACTTTAATGCTCCCTGAAGGCCATGATTCTAAAATAAGAACAAACTAAACTGAATCTTTCAAGAAAAGATTTATAACACAAAAAAATGTAATTGCAATATTTTGGCATGAATTGCTTTCAACCATTATATTTAATATAGACCTGAAACCATTTTTCTCAACTGTAATAGTTCCTTTATATGAAGACTAAAAACACATTTGTTTAGGATTGCCTTCGACTGTTATAGTTAAAAAGTTCAACTGAAACATCATTAGTTCATTTTTTTAATTTTCTTCAGTCCAACTGCTTTTAATGTTCTTTCTTGTTTCTGCATTTTTTTTTCTTCTTGCACTGATTCTGTTTTATTTTCCTATATTTTAATCATGTAGAGCACTTTGCATTGTCTTCGTACTGAATTGTGCTATATAAATAAATTTGCCTTGCCTTGCCTAATAGCTAACTGGGAATATTCAACTACCAATTGTGATCCAGCTTGAGCAGCAGACGGTGCTTTTTGAGAAACTGATGTTTGTTTTGTGTCTAGAAGCACCAGAAGGAGTATTTAGAGCAGCCCTGACAGAAAGTGCTGTACTGCAACCATGATTATAGTTTTAATGAGGATCATTTTATCATGAGTAACTTATGTGTTGCATTTTCTGTATTCAAGCTCATCTGTTTCGGCTTTTTCTTTTCAGGGGTCGCCACTTAGAGCCACGTATCTCCTTTTTTGCTCCACCAGCTACCTAAAAGTCCTCTCTAACTCAATCCCTAGGTCTCCTCCTTGGTCTTTCTCTAGGTCTCCACATTCTATCAATGAACTCACCATCACCCTCTGTTGTACATGTCCAAACCATCTTAGTCTGGCCTCTATGGCTTTATCTCCAAAAATTCAAACATGAACATAAAAATAACAAAATCATTATATAAATTATGCTTAATATCATCCGTACAGAATAAATACACAAAAAATTAGAGTAATCTTATGTTAACCCTAGCGATTGCTAATTGTTACCCGCTTAAAAAACTTGTGTTTTCTCTTGCATCAAACATCACACATAATTATATCTAGACTTTTTTTTTTAATATAAAATCTAACAAAATAGACCCCTATTAGGTTAGCAAAATTAAAATGAAAAGATAAAGTGGTTACAGTATGTGAAAAAAAAACTCCCCATGAACAGAGAAACATAAAACTATCAATTAAAGAGAGGGTAACGTTCATGTTAAAAATCAAAATAAACACAAACAGAAAAAATTACCCTGAGAAAAGGTCGAGAATACAGTCAAGAGGGGCAACAGAATGCTTGAACACTAAAAGGCTCCAAACAGAAACCAAAGAATCCTCTCTGTCCTTACTTTTACTGGACTCCTCTTCACATAAATAAACCTCGACTCAAGTATGTTCATTTAGGGAAAGCAGCGTGTTAGTTTTTTAAGGTGCCCTCTGCTTTTGTCTCATCAGATCTTTTGCCTTTGGACCATATCGGTAACTTTCGGTTGAGAAAGTGCCGCTGCTCCTCTATAGGTACCGCCTAATTTAGATGATATCTTTAGAAGTTCCTAAAATATCTACTCCTAAAACACAAAGTGCTCTCTCTCTATCATTCTCACTGATAAAACAGTGGAAAATGATCCAAAATCGGTTTGGATTGTTTCACAGTTCTGTTCTGGCATACTTCCAACGATAGTTTCTCTTAATGGTCCGACTTCGCTGTAGATGAACAGCGGCAGCCTATTCTGGATGGTGAGAATGTTCATCCAAAGAGGATCCATCACTTACTCTTATGGAAAAAATTCAAACTGGATGGAAGACGTTTTTATCTAATAAAAAATTATTTAGATTAATGATAAGTTTGAATACCTACTATGCATTCCAGCACTAAAGCAGCAAGTTTTTTTCTGTGATCAGAGCAGCCAAGTGGATAGTGTTCATCTAAATGTACTAATAATTAATTTATACTTTTTTTTCATACCATCAGTTTGACTACAGATGTCTTGATTGAGGTTCGGTAATACATCTTTGTTGCAGTTTATATTCTTGTGATCAACCGTCCTCTCAGATTCCTGTCATTTTAATCTGTGCATTGCTAATCTAATTTGAAAAGGAGCTAATTGAAACAGCCATTATCACTGTAGACGCTGTTAATCAGAGTAATGCTCATACAGTGCACAGTTTATCCCGATGATTACAGATGGATTTACACAGGGCAACAAGAGGACAGATAAAAGACATCCTGCAGTATTGCTTTACAGGAAGCAACGCTGCAATGCCGTGCTAACAATCGTGCACGGAAAGAAGAATAACAAAACCACAGACTGATAAGCTAGCAGCTGAGATCTATAATACTTATATTTTATCTCGAAGTTTATCACAACAATCGGTTCTTTTTTTTTTTATCACGACATGCAACATCGGTAGCTTGTTTGACTTGTAGCCAGCTAGACTCACGCTAACAGCTCACAAAAAACAATAAAACAAGAAAAGAAGGAGTAGAAAGGGAATTATTTGAAGACAGGATTTAGTTGCTGCTAAAGGTAAAACATTGATTAATGTTCATCATTAGTAAACCATTAACGCTAACTTATGGTTGAAGCAGTGTAATCCACAAATCTACACTGCAAAAACTATCTAGAAATAAGCAAATATTTCCTAAATTAAGTGTATTTACCCTTAATTTGAGTAGATAAGTAAGAGGATTTGCCAATGGAATGAGTATTTTTACTCTTAAAATAAGACAATTAGATAAAATTCACTTGAAATAAAACAATTCAATTGTTTTTTCTTATTTTAAATGTAAATTATCCTGTTCCATTGGCAAAGTGTCTCACTTACCTCCTCAATTCAAGGAAAAAAATGCACTTATTTTAAGAAAGAATGATTTATTAAGATTTAATTTTTTTAAAGTGTATACTTCAGACTCTCATTTATAATATGGATACTTAGAGAAATAAAACTTTTGGCCCAAATGAAGATTTTTTTTGGGTCACACAATTGTAAATTAATGCTTATTTAAATGAAAATATTCATGTAAAATAAATAATTTGAATTTATTTATTTTTTTTTATTTATTAATAGTATGATTGATTGGTTCATATACAGGTTACGGTGTATGTTACTTACAAATGAACACCATAAGTTTTAAAAGATGCAACCCAGTTTGATCCAAACCACTTCAGTGTGATCCAACAGAATTATGATCTTAGGACGCAGCACTAAAGATTGAGTTTAAATGCAAAACATTATATATATTCCAAGTAACCTGAGTCATGTTTTTGAAATTCAGTCGAATAGTTTTCACTGTACTATGCTTCTTATTGAAAGGAGATTGTGTAGCATGCGATTTAATCTAAATCAGTACAATTTAATCCAATGTACCAGTTAGATTGAATGAAAATCCAAATCCATTTCACCACGACACTGTGCTGCTGAACATTAGCAATTCAATAAAATGCACTCAGATTCAAGCAAGATGAAGTAAGACTCTGTTTTAAATAAAGATCGATACATTCCAATTTAATCCGATTCCAAATCGATCCATTTTAAAAAACAGCCGAAGGATTCTCGCTTCATACAATGATTTGGACAGGAAGAGAGACACTGGTGGAGTAAAACACACCCGCTTTCGGGAAAATGCAAAGTAAAATCTATATCACAGTCAGGGTCGCCCCATTTGAGTTTACTGGTAAGAGATCAGGAGGACAAAAAAAAGGAAAATAGTGATCCTCAGAGCAACAAGTGTTGAACAAACATGATGCCTATAAGGGAACCAGTCAAATGTGGGACATTATTTAATATCTAGGACGCCAGGACAGAAGAGAAAAATGCACCAGAGTCCCACCCAGATCATCTGCTCATCCTATGTAGTGGGAACCTCTCTATATGCACTGCAGCCAGCCTGACAAATTCATGTAAAATTGCATCGGAGCTAGAAGAGCCAGACGCAAGAGGTGTGATCCCACTTTAAGATTTAAATGTATTTACATAAGGGCAATTTCAATCCAAATAAATACATTTGGATTCACTTTCAGATTTAAATAAAAAACTAAACTTATTGCCATGCCGTCAAATTGCTTTTTGAACTTTTGTACTGTAGTTTGTCTCTGATTAGTTAGTATTCGATTACATTCAGATCAGAATCCACGTCAGGAAATTTCAGAAGCATTCACTTTAATTCAATCGATTCATCAAATGTGGAAAAAATCATGTTAAATCCAGTTCTATCTGAAGCATTCCATTTCAATATAATTCCAGATTAATTTAAAGCAATTCAGTTTTTTCAAATTCAATTCAGTTTATTTATATAAGCGCCAAATTCACAAACACATGTCATCTCAAGGCACTTTTACAGTTCAACCAGGTCATACAGTTCAAATTGATACAAGTTTTCTATCTAAGGAAAACCAAGTGAACTCATTGACTCAAATACAATCCCTCTACACTAAAAGCATGCTTGTAGCGACAGTGGAGGGAGGAAAAACTCTCCCTTTAACGGGAAGAAACCTCCAGCAGGGCCGAGGCTCAGTGTGAAGCGGCCATCTGCTGAGGCCGACTGAGGGTTCAAGGAGACAGAAGCAGAGATACAAAAGCTTATCTGAACTGGATTGCCATGGAATGTGTATAGATCAAAGCATTCCAGATCATACTAGTAATGTGAATTAAAAAAACCAAACTAAATCGATTCTGATTACATATCCAAAAGCTTATCAGATCATATTCAGTCCAGTCCAAATCAAAACACGTCATCAATATGCCATCCAAATAACAGCACTCTGGTTTGGTTTTAAATTTAACTACATAAATACCCATTTATTAGAACCATCCTAATAAATATAGTTGTCATTTCCATTCAGTCCCATTAAAATTTAATCCAGTATACACAAATCTGATTTGAAACATGATGGCATAACGCCAAGTTTTAACAAAGTTAAACTATTCCTTTCCAATCCAGGTCAAAAAGCGATAAAGTCTAATTCAATCAGATCTGAAACTATTAAACCAAATAGGTCACAGTCACATTCAGTAAATATATAATCAAATAAAGACTGATTCAACTGAAAACATTCCTAATCAGCTGTATTAAACCAAACACAGATCTACTCATGTTTACATACAAACCAGATGAACCTTATGCAGCCTGATCTGGTCTCATTTCTTTGACTATAAACAACTATTCTGTTGAAATCCTTCTTAAAGAGATTAGTTAATTTTTATCTTATAAAAAGTTCAACGCAGCTCAATCACAGTAAAATACAGGCATGGTTACATACGGTTCTTATCAAGATAATTTCAGACAAAAAAAATTTAATCCAATGAACACAGAAACTGATCAATCTGAACTTATTCTGAGTTACTGGAAATGAACTAGCTTAAATAGACATAAATCTGTTAAAAAGTAGTTTTTAGGGGAAAAAAATCAAAGCAGAATATAAAAGTAGAGAAGCCAGAAGGACAATATGGGGGATGAGAAAAGGCAGACAGATCTCATGAAGAAATGGAGAAGGGAAAAAAAAAGCAAACGATGAAGGGACTGCGTGGGCTTTTCCAAAAACGCACGCGATCTAGCAGGTCCTACTGGCAAACACACTCCTACACACACACCTGACCCTGGATTCACCCGCAGCGCACACACCCGGAGAAAACGGCAGGTCCCTTTCTTCACCTCTCGCTGAACTTTTCTCTCCGTCTCGCTCCCCCTCTCTCACCTCGCCGTGACCTCCCCCCTGTGCTATCGCTCCTGTCTCCACACACACACACACAGATTATTGCTTCCTCTCATTCTTCCAGGAGGGACGAGCACAAAAACAAAGTGATGCGTTAGCCTCGCTTTTCTTGTTTTCTCCTCCTTGTAGGCCCCCTCCATCTCTCTTGTTTCTCCTCTATCACTCCTATTATTACTCTCCATCATCATGTTCTCTTCCTCACCCTCATTAGTTCTTCTCCTTTTACCGTCTGCCTCTTGAAGGACCCCTTTACTTTCTTACAAATTTTGCCCAAATTTACCTTCCTCTCTTTCTTTATCAGGCCACCTCTATAGTTTTCTTGGCAATTTCGTACTTTCCCCCTCCTCTGCTTATGCCCCTTTCCTTTTAGAGATGCTGATGGTTATTACAGCTGTTTCCAGGATTTATTTTCATTAGGACCGTTTACAGTATTCCCAGAATAACTGTTTACGCGTCACACACCCAGAATCTTTCACCTGTGAAGGAAAGGAAATTGAAACCAAGTTCCTTTCATATAAGATCACTGTGCATAAAAGTAATAAAACTAAACCACTAAACTTTTCCCTGTTAATGTCCTACCAGCCACCTCCGTTTTCACCACAGACGGTTTACCGCTTTCGTTTACCTCACCAACCTGTCAATCTCCTGGAACATTTGACATACCAGAGGTCAGAGGTGACTACAAGCAGTGAAAGTGGATTGGACTTTTATCAAGAATAGCAGCCAGTTTGGCACCCATCCATCTGGACCGTCTGCCTCCAGACTGCAGCCGTCCTCCATCCTACGCTCATCAATCATCCGTCAACTCTGACGTCTTCCCTTATCCAGCTCTTCTAACGGTGTTAACAGAGGATTTCTACACATTTCCAAGGTTAACTTTCCAAAAATTTTCAATCCTCAAATTTCCAGGATGTTTAATTAATCTCTTGAATTTCAAAATATATAATTTAAAACTTCCCGGTAAATTTCTAGACTTCTTATGTGAAGCCTGCAACATGACATAAGCATGACACAAGTAAAGAAGGACACCTGGAATAAGGGTAAGAATAAAAGAATAATGAGAAAAATGGTAAATAAGGAAGGATGGAAAGAAAATGAAGGAATGAAGTGAGGGAAGGAGGACACAAGGAGGGACCGACACAGGAAAAAAACAACAAAGATAAGAAATAAGGACGGGCTTTTATGACCGAAAAGAGGAGTAAACAGTAACATAGAAATGAATGGACAGAAGGAATAAATAAAGTTTTAACATTTGCTTCCTGTCCATCGAGACAGAAATTCAACATAAGTGATGGGGGAAATGTATTAGTCTATCACAATAAAAAGAAAAACAACCTTCAGCTAAAATTGTATGCCTGTATTTAAGATTTGGACATATCTAATTGTGTCAAACAGAGTTCAAAGTTTACCAAAAGTAGTTCCAACCAATTCCACCCTGTCAACCTGTCTGTCATCAGCCGTCTCTTTCGACTTATCTTCCAGACATTACTTCTAAGATCAGGGGTCACCATCAGCACACAGACTGCGCTGTGACACCTGTCATCCAAGCCTTTGCCTCCCAGATTAAAAGGCTAAGGAGACGTCCAGACTGAACCTGGAACTTCTTGGAGTTTGTTCGTCACATAGGTGATTTGTGTCCCGTCCTTCAGGCAGGAATTCAACTAGGAGAAGGGAAAACTTTATCAAGAAGACAACAGGGACTGTCGTCCATCCTTCAGCTCCTACCTAAGAAACGAAGATGTGGATCTTCTTGGAGTTTGTTCGTCACATAGGTGATTTGTGTCCCGTCCTTCAGGCAGGAATTCAACCAGTTCTTTTAACCTCTCAAGGTAAAACTCAAAGAAAATTTGTTCTATTGTTTCAGGACTTTAGGCCTTTATGTCTAAAAAGGTAAAAACTAGTAAAGTCTAATGTTTTAGCCCTTTTCTATATAGCTCTCCCTTATAGCCTCCTGGGTATGTTTGAAAATCAAGTAGCAGTCTATTGCATGAAATGGACAAACTGACAGCAAAAGGGAGGCAAAAAACCATCAAATAAATTCAAAGTTTCAACATCTTCCTTTTTTTTTTTGCACTACATATATAAAAAATCCTGTAACATTTTGATTTAACAATTGAGGTTTCTTCAAAGAAAGTTTTGTCATTTTGGTAACATTAAAATAAAAAATAAAAAAGTCAGTTTTAAGACTATGTTTACCATTTGAACTGGCCCCAATTTAAGCAGTCAAGCTACATTTTATTCAAAGTTGTTTTAGAGACCCATTTTGATTTCTGAAAAACATGTAATAAAAACTAATTCAAAGTGAAGCCCAGTGGCCTTTCATATAACATCATAATTAATGCCTCTGCAACATAAAGTATGATTATAGCTATGGAAAATAAAAAACAAAACCACAAAAAATTAGGAAAACAAACTCTTTTCATTGCTGAATTGGACTTTTCTGGACTTATTAAGATCAGGAAAATTATCGAAGCAACTCTGCAATTATCTTGTCATTTAGAGCTCTACTAAAAACAGTCTGGTTTCTAAAACCACAGCTGGAGTAAGACATATGCATCAGATAAACAAAATTATGTAAATCGTCCATAAAATGGAGTTTTGAAAGGGTGCCAATAAAAATCGATGTGGAAAGTCCCTCATATTATGAGTTTGTTTTGATAAATAAAAAAAAATCTAAATAACTGGATGATTTCAGAGCCACCATGAACCAATCCTAAACATTTCCTCTGGGAGAAAAATCCATGGACTCATCTAAATCTCCAACAGAATCTGACTGAACACAGCAGGAAGAGACTTTTGCATAACCTCAGAGTCAGGAGGTCAGCGGTCACAATGGGGGTTATCAGGCGACACTCTGGCAGCTACTGGTTCTCCCTCTCAAAGAGAGCCTTCTCAGGTTTAAACAAACATGTCAACTTTCCTTATTTCCTATGCGATGCCGACGCACTCCAGGAAGATTTCCTTTGAAACTGCCATTGTTGCAGATGGCGACCTTCTGACCTGTAGCCTCTAGCCCGGCGCTATATTTCCATCGCCGAGCTATGACTGGAATGAGGTAAGCTTGGATGTTTATCGTTCTGCAGCAGGGAACTAATTTTTAAATTCTTCACGGCAGAGCCAAAATTAAATTAAAACAAGAGCGTGTATCTTTTACATCTGCCTGCGCCTCCATTCCACCGCTTTTTAATGCTGCTGCCAGTGACCTAACACAGCCAGCGGCCTCCGCCCAGCGTACCCCTTTCCGAGTGCACAGGCTGATCTTTATTAATACAACCAGAAGCGACAGCTTGGTAGGTGTGGCGGCTCAATCTGCTACCGCGCAGGGGAACGAACGCAGGAAAGTGAATCTTTGCTGTTGCTCACAAAAAGGTCAAAAGCTCAGCTGAAGAACAGGTTCCTGCAACTTAAAGGTAAGTAAAATCACTAAAAAGGGAGCACACTTTGGATTAAGAACCTTTTTATCATTTGCTCTATGACTGGATGAAGAGAATAAAGCAAGTCTAAAAGTTAAATTAGCTTTTCTAACCTGGCCAGGATGGCATTATTCTCAGTCCCACCTTAAAGAAGAGAGGAGTCTCCCCAATCTTACTGATTCTGTTTAGCTTTGCCAATAAGCTAAAACAGACATTGGTTCAAAAGAAACAAATGGACAGCAGACCAAGAAAAAGCTGAATCCTTTTTTTCATGCCTACCCTCAACATCTAGACCTAAAACCAGCAGCAGTGAGATCAGCAAATTCTGCTTCACTTAAAAGGCTCCCTCTTCTTTAGGGTGGATCTCATTGAATCTGGGAGGGAAAATGAACATCTTGCAGTTCTGGTACAGCCCTTTGTTAGATACTATATCTATAAATCCCAGTTTTTATTAAAGCCTTTCCTCATATAGGGCTCTAACTCACGAACACTGTTAGATGCTCCCAGAAATGTATTTTGCTAGACTCATTCAGAATAAGCTTCAAATGTCAGTATTGAGATGCTTTAAACTTCTTCATATTTTATGAAACTGCCCTGAAATATTTAATGGCTGTCGCCATTTTTTAAAATCTAAATCATTTGATTATGTTGAGGTACCCATCTTATCAGGTCTTTCTGGAAAAAGCATTTTGGATGAACAAGCTGGTCCAGAAAAGAGCATCAGAAGATCCTTTATTCTATTAGGACTGCAGTTAACAGATTAAATGAGTTGCAAAATATTTGCTGATTATTTTTTTCGATTAATCCATGAATAACCCCGGACAGCGAAGGTTCCTTAAAAGATTTTTATAAAATGTAACTAGGTGAAAAAAAAACTTTTCCACTGGAGGTTCTGGATAGACAATACTGACAGATGAAAATATTCTTTTTATCTTAAATGCAAAATTTTTATATGTTTTTATACATTTTTGTTACACTTGCAGCTCTAAGTTGGTTGCTCTGTCAGCTACAGGAATTATTTATGGTCTCTATACTCAGTTAATACTTAATCAATTACTAAATCATGTGGCCCGATTGTTTCAATAATGGATTGTTTCAGCCCTGATGCTTTCACCTCATGAAATAATATAGATCAAGGTTTCCAAATAACCCCTAACAGGCTGTCTGAAGCTGATGTCTGACAGGACTACAAAGCTTGCTCTGTATTTGAAGACCTTTACTCACCGTCTTCAATGCATGATGCAACAGTAACGGCTGAAAAACTCTACTTCTGATTCCATAGAGTGTACCAGAACTTTTACCGTCGGAGGAGTATTAGCCTAGTGGTTGGAAACAGTGTGCTTATGCTCTGAAGAAGGCTGCAAGTTCCCAGTTCGAATCCCAACAGCCTGCACTCTGTGTCCCCTGACTAAGACCCATAACCCCACACTGCTCGCTGGTGCCGCTGGTGCAGCCCACTGCTCCCCAAGGCAATGAGTTAAATGCAGAGATACATTTCTCCCAATGTGAGATCAAAAAAGTTCAATTATTTTTATCAAAAACATTAGCAAATACTTTACTAGATCTCATGTGTAGCATATTAGATCCAAATCCAACCACCATTAGTTCCAACTGTTTTATTCACTGAATGCAGAATATAGGCAAACCCTGATCTGGATCTCAAGCATGTTTATCTCATACGTATGCCTTTTTTTGCTTCAAATCATAGTCCTTAGTGGTATTTGTGTTATAAAACACAATGTGCAATCCACGATTCATCTCCTGCTCTGTTTATCACTATTTCTGCTTCATATCTTCCAATCATTAATAGTTATAGACCAATTCTGGTACCTGCCAATGGAAACACCTGCAGAAAGGTTGAGAATAGAGTGGCGGTGGTTCAACCAGGGGTCTGTGTTGTCAGTTAGACACTGCACAGGCGGAGAGCGACAGAGACGGACAGAGAAAGAGGCAAGAGAAGAACGAGGGAAGCCTCAAAAAGAATGATTGTGGAAATATTAGAGAAAGTGCAGGAGAAGGAGGTCAGGCGGAGGGTAACTAGATGTTACGGAGGAAGATAAGGAGCGAGACGATAAACGAGAGCGGCCTGCTGGGATGAGCATGGAGCGCTGAGAAAACAAATAAAGACAGAATAGTCCAAAACAAACAGGGCTGGAAGAACTGCAGCTTTTAGCTGAGCTCTGAGCTCCATTAAGATTCTGGGCCTTTCTGTTTTTTTTTTGTTTTTTTTAAAGGCCACTTTCTGAAAGTCAGTTCTGCTTCAAACCAGTCAGAAGTTAAATCCTGGCCAGGAGTTCAGGCCGGATTCATTAGTGTTTTGAATCACGTCACTAAAGGCAAGTTAGTTAAACACAGGATGTTTAAAATAACTTTCATAAACATTTATTTTTCTATGTCTGTAGTAATTCTTATACTTATTGAAACTTGAAATAAAAAGTAGATCAACTCTCCAGCTTTCTGACAATTGACAAATACCCTTTTTTTTCTTTTTAAAGGCAAACTGTTCTTTTTGGTAATGCTAAGAGCACATAAATAGATCTACTTTGGTTTAAATCAAGACAAAAGTACTGTGTTTACTTTTTTCATGTGTAAAAACATGGATTTCATCATGAAACTAGACTATAAATTGTGTGAATAAAATGTTTTACAATTTAATAAAGATAATTTGATTGCATATACTAAATAATTAACAATTACGTAGTTATTAATATCATGAACTGTTAACACATTTTATAGTTACAGCAATTGTTTACCATTTTTTCCACAACAATATCTTAATAAAACCAACTACACAATTGTAATTGATTAATTGATATTGATCGACAGACTTTATTGATCTCACAGTTGAGAAAATAAACTTATTTGGAAATATTCAATTATTTTCTTTGGTCAAAGATAAAAAACGCTACTGTTGTTTTTATTGTTTTTTTTTTTTTACTAACAAGCCTTAACAGCTGTGAAAGCATCGACTTTCTTATGAAACTAAAACACTAAAAAGGTATTCAGTAATTTATACTGCTGACACAATAAACATTTATTTAGGTAAATTTAGATGTTTTATCAAACCTACTGAAACATTAATGTTTTTAAAGTTATAAAACATATTTGATTTGCTCATTAGAAGCTAAATGATTATTCTGTGCCAAAGCAGCGGATGAAATAAAACGCTACATTGTATTTAACTGGATTGTTGCAAATATCTGCCATTGAATGTGTCGTCATTATGCAGCTGTCACAGTGGGAAAAATCAATGGGATGATTTATTTGATGTTTTAATGTTTTTATTAGAAGCATATCTGTGTGTTTGTTTCTTGCAGCTAAAAATTTTTGTCATGGATGAATCATTAAACTAAAGCCCGATTCAAATACAATTAATTTTTTAGAGATGGTCAGGTCTCCAGTAAGTGTGACACTAGTTATTTTTTGTTTAAAAGACAAATGAAACCCCAAATAATTCAAATCTGTATAAAAATGTATAATTTGTTTTAAATGTTGGCAGTAGATTAAAGTCAGCTTTAAGCATGGAAGGGGTTTGGTGGTTTTTAGAGTAGGTCGAGGAAGCGGCTGTTCCAACTGTTGCATTTCTGTATTCTCCTCGAGTGGTTTGCCGACTTTACCTGAGTAAATAAAGTGAATGTGGTGATGATTATCAAAAGAGGATTGTTTTTGGCAGAAGGTTCACAAGCCATTGTAGTTTGGCTGGTTTGTTGGAAGCATCTTACTAACCAGTTAGCAACTTAGTGCTAGTAGGTTCCTCAATGGGAAATTACACTGGGACCACTAGCACTAAATTGTTAGTGACTTAGAAACAACGCTATGGACAGTGGAAACATGCAGGAGGAGGAGAGTTTTAGGTGTCAGAGGTCATGGATAGTCTCCTCCGTCATACATTTTTATTTAGAGGAGGAAAGTGGGGGATGAAGATGTTAAAGGCGAAGAGGACGCCAGGGCAGCAGAAGCTTTGTTTGTTGTAGAAGGCTTCCAGTCGTGCATGTTTGAGCCCCTTGCCTAACGCTGCCAGTTCTGTTAGCTCCCATGCTGAAGACACAGGCATTCATCCCCATGAACAATGGGACAGAACTCAATGGTAGAGTAAATGATTCTTATTTCTTAATTCAACGTTTAGATATCGCTAAACAAACATATGAATCAGATACTATACCCGAAAATTTAGATTGACAGATGACGTTTATATTAGCCAATTTAAAGTACAGGCGTATAACTGGCGCAGGGTAATTAAATTAAGACAAGGATTTTAATAGGCCGATTTTTACTTTTGGGACAATATGGTCACGGATAAAGAATGCATTTATATACATGTGTTTAAGCCAGGATGATTTGAAATTTATCACAAACTTCCCTCGACTTTAATCACTCTAACAATAAAGCTGCCAGGTTTAGGGGTACGTGCACTATATGTCTCAAGTTTACCGATACATCAACAACAGCCGAATCAGCGGCTGAGAAGAACCTGACTTGCTCATCAGCATCAGAGCAGCTGACACCAAACAGGAAGCAGATTAAAAGGTGAGAGGGCTTTGAAGGCTCTCTGCTTTGACCATGAGATGACCGCTGACAGGAAGGGGCGTGAAAGCAGCTTGTATCTGAGAGACTGACGGAGAGGTCGGGACTGATAACGCAGAACAATGACCTGACCCGGTCAGCACACGGTCACTGTAAAGAGCCATGTTAAAAGCCTGAGGGGTTGATTAAGTATTCTGATGATGAATGTGTTTATTTATCCGTCTTTCATGAGCTAATGCATTCTTGTTAATACAGTTTATTTATATCCTGTTGTACAAGCAGCTCATTACTTCAACAGCTGACATAATTCCTGACCGCTGCTTGACCACCAGTCGGAAGCGCGGACCCAGATCGGGTCACCTCGTAGCTCTGCTGCTGCTGTGACCACGGCCTGACCTGCTGTCACACCGATAAGGCCGGCCACAGACAGAACAGGAAGTTGAAATCGAGGACACCAAAACATGTTAGCTCTCCCACACAAGCCAGCAGTCAAAAGTCCACAGATACTGATGCACATATATTTTGAACAGTTATCTGTGTCCCATTGTATCAGCTTCAAGCTGCAGAGGGAAGAGGACCACATTTGAAATAAGATGCTTCAGACCTTTAGTTTTTAAACAAAAGATATGATGGAAAAAAAATCTCAGATAAGAGCATTTTTAAGATCTAATGTTAGAAGTACTTTGCAAAACAGCATTTTCTGCTATGCTAACTAGCATTTTATAGGGACATTAAGAGACAGAGAGAACAATTCTAATTGTTGCACAATGAAAATAATAAACAGATCTTAACAGCTGTTTATTAAAGACGAAGAAGAAGCCAAGAGGCAAATCTGAATTAATGGAATAAATTTGGAGTAATAGATCAGTTCAAAGACAGGAGATGTTTCATTTGCTAGCTTAGAAGTAGATCGAAGTTTAACTCTTAGGGTTAAGATGCTACAGTAGCGGCCATTCAAAATGGCCCTCCCCAGTCAAACGGCAGCCCACCTCCCTGCAACTCCCAGCAGAATCTACTCCAACTTCCAGCCACTGGAGTGACCCCCTCCTTCACCTGGGCGTGCATATTTTTTTTTAACTCTGACTCCACCCTTTCACTGAATTATAGGGTCTGACCAGGAGATGACGCTTTCTTTTTAGATCTTAATGTCCACAAATCATGACAGAAAGAATATTTTAATACAAATATTAAGTTTAAGGAAAGTGGAGACATTTTGAATAGCTAATACTTGATGACATGGAAAACGCATACTGTACATTAACCCAACCCTCTCCTCCCCACAGTAAAACGTGATGGTGTTTGGAGCATAATAGGTTCACCATATGCTGAGGATACCTTCCTGGATGCAGGTTCAATTCCAGGCCCTCAATTATTTACTGGACCTCTATCAGTCCATTTTAAAAAAAAATATACAATGAAGGCAGCATGATCTTTAACAGAGAAGCTGATCATAGCTGATGTCAAGGTGGATCGAAGAAGATAGTTGAAGACAGAAGCTGCTAAAGAATTGAGAGTGGGGTGGAGGGTCCCTTTCCCATTTGCCCAGACAAAGTCTAAATGGAATAGGCTCTATGCACAGAAAGCTCCACTACTTCCTGTGAAGATTTTAAAGCAGCTCTCCTTTGTTTCCTGTCTTTCACTGGATGGGATGCACTGATTAATCCAGGTGTGTGTATGACCTAAGTAACTGGCCGGAGCAGGAGTAATCAGTTCGTCCAGTAATGAAAGACAGGAAACAAAGGAGCTGCCTTAAATTCAGGAAGTAGTGGAGCTGTGCATAGAGCCCATTGAGAAATTTTGGACCAAAGGTGAAGAAGATTGTGCAAAATTTCAAGTCTATGGATGGAATTGCAAAACCCCTAAACAATAGCATCAAAGGTTTACTCAAAACCATGCATCATCTTTATCATTTCTCATCAGTATTCTTCACCCTCTTTGAGTTCTTCCTTTCCTTTCAATAAGAGATATTCCTTTATGGCATTGTTATCAACCGTTACTGAGTGATCACAGGCAAAAAGTGCTGCAAAAGCAGCTGGTCTCAGAGCTGTATGCAGAGTAGAGACACCATATGATTTGGAGGGAATTCAATCTGAGAAATACAGCACTTCCCTTGGTTCAATCGGATGTAAATAATGAAATTTTGAGGAATTCCAAAGTTGGACGTATTTAAACAACTTTGTTTATTTGACACACCTTAATCTGGGCTTGTAGGAAAGCTGTGAGTCGTGAACCACACCCCTTTAGTTCCACATTATGATCTGAGAGCAGTATAGGAACTGTGACCTTTGCCTGAAATTATGCAAACAAACAAAGGGATCCCTAACAGGGGTTTATTGTAACTATGATCTGAAAGGGGATTCAGTGTTTAATCATCACATCAGTGTCTGATAACTTGCGTTGCCTTTGGTCATCATATGACAAAAGGTAAAAAGTGTGAATGTTTTTGAAGGGCACCAGTGTGTGTGTGTTTCCAGTTAACAAATGGAGAAGGTTAAAATGTCGCAGCGTTGCTAGACTTCCAATCGGGCTTTCCCAATAGATCGGCAGGCGAGCATTTAGATGTCCGTCTGCTGCTCATCGTCCCTTCGCCCTCATTCTTCTCCCATCCTCTCTACTCCTCTATTCATCCCCCCCTTCTGTGACCGGTCACATAGATGAAGAGAAGTGTCAGCCTCCCGAGGAGACGGCGGGGGAGAGAGACGGACCACCCTGTACGTCCGTTTTTTGACTCTCCATATCACTTTCACCTGACTGCACTCTTTCACCCGCCATCCCTTGCTTTTCTTGCTCCGCTACGTCAATGCTTTCACACATTCGGGGCTCGTTCAGGATCTGGCCGCAGCAGCTCCTCTGCTGCCGTTTCTATTCAGTGTCCTCGCATCATTTTCTGTTGGATTCATTCATCTGTTGCCCTTTTCTTTTTCCATAATCGCGGCCTTAGGGAGCCTTTATCTGATCTTCCTGCTGATATGTAGGAGATATCTCTATATCAGACATTACATTATGGATCATAAAGAGAAGGAGAGACACATAAACACACTGTGCAGCTGTCCCAGCATGACCACATGACTCAGATATGTGACAGTAGCAGATTTTCCATCTCCTCCTGGCCTCTGCATCACCTCTGTCCTCCACTCTTTTCTAATCCTTCACTGTTGCTCCACCGTTTGCAGGACAGGTTTACATCATTGTTCCTGAAATGGCTAATGTTATTCTCTGAATCTCTGTACAAGATAGAGTTCATCTCTGCATCCGTTTATAAAGTTTGTACTAATTTAAGGAGTAACTGTTAGGCTTTTAATGTTGCAATGCAGCACAAAGGACCAGTAGATGTTTGGATGATGAAAAGGCAAGATGTGTCATTTCACAAAATTGTACAATTTTCAAAAATCATACCTCAGAGTTTTCAGTTCTATTTATTCTAAATACAAAAGTGGATAATGGATTTAGAGCAAGTAGTTCTACAATGGAAAGATGAAGGGACAAAAAGCCTCTTAATGAATGCCAAAACAGATGTAATGACTGATTACTGGACTGATTAATGATTGGAAAGAAGATTTCTGTAAGGAGGGAAGGATGATCAAAAGGGTAAGTGGATGGACGGATGGATGGAAAAGCAATGGGCAGATGAATAGAGGGACAAATAGTGAAAAAATGATCAATAGATGAAGGGGGGAGGAAGGGACACCCAGATGGGTTGTTAAACCGATAGATGGAAAAAAAAAAAAAAAAACACAAGTATGGAATAAAATTGTAGATAAACTAATAAGGTGGTCCATAATACTGATTTATATCTCCTGCCCATCCAACGGCCTTTTGATGACTGCAATTGCAAGAGTCCACCAGCAACAGTTAAGCTGGATATAAATAAAGCTTTTCTGAGAAGTCTTCAAGGGTTTAATAGTAAACAATGACAAGGAACAAAGCAGACATATCGGAAGGACGTTTTAGAAAGGTTTAAAGCAGGGCTGGTTATATAACAATGTCCTAAAATTTAAACTTCCGCTTATTCAGAAACCTAGAAGCAAAACCTGTCCAGCTAAACAGACAGGCCAAGGCAGGGAAAGCATTAACCAGATAGAAAGTCTGCAGAGATACACAGCTTAGGTAGTGAAGAGCTCTACACATCTGGCTTTTATAGAAAATTGGCAAAAGAAAGCCATAGGAAGTACCTTCTGCAGTACGGCTAAAGCGAAGTCAGAGACACAGTAGTGGATAGAAGCGTAGCCAGAGAATTAAGGATGCGAAACCTGTAAAAAACCGTATAGATCCCTGAACTCAGGTTCCACAGTAGAAGGGTCAGTGGTGACAGAAAGATAGATGAAGCTAAAGTTGAGCTGCAAACAAAACCCTGTTAGAGGCTATTAGAAAGGTAAGAAGGTAACGGATTGACAGGTTCGCCTTCATCAGCATAACAGAGCCAGAGCTATAGTGGAGCGCTTTAAATCAAAGTGTACTCATGTGACAAAGTCTTGACAGAAACCCAATTTCCTGTCAGTTTTCAGATTTAGAATTTTTTTTTAGCTGACTTATTAACTTTAACCAGTGAGGTCCTACTTCACATTTCATGGCAAGTTATTTTTAGCTAGATGGCTAGAAAATTTTGAAAATGGCTTTCAGAACTTAGTCCTACTGTACCTCTTTCATTTGGGGTGAATCGAAAAACTCTCGGCATTGGACTTTTGTGGTCAAACAAATCGTTAAAAGGAGCAAATGCTTCCTGGTATAACGCACAAATTCAAAGAGATATTTTCTGAGGCTTTTAGAAAGGTAAGAAGGTAACAGATTGACAGGTTCGCCTTCATCAGCATAACAGAGCCAGAGCTATAGTGGAGCGCTTTAAATCAAAGTGTACTCATGTGACAAAGTCTTGACAGAAACCCAATTTCCTGTCACAGTTTTCAGATTTATGATGTAGAAAATATCTACATTTTTCTAGCTAACTTATTAACTTTAACCAGTGAGGTCCAACTTCACATTTCATGGCAAGTTATTTTTAGCTAGATGGCTAGAACATTTTGAAAATGGCTTTCAGAACTTAGTCCTACTTTACCTCTTTCATTTGGGGTGAATCGAAAAACTCTCGGTGTTGGACCGTTGTGGTCAAACAGATCGTTAAAAGGAGCAAATGCTTCCTGGTATAACGCACAAATTCAAAGAGATATTTTCTGAGGCTATTAGAAAGGTAAGAAGGTAACAGATTGACAGGTTCGCCTTCATCAGCATAACAGAGCCAGAGCTATAGTGGAGCGCTTTAAATCAAAGTGTACTCATGTGACAGAGTCTTGACAGAAACCCAATTTCCTGTCAGTTTTCAGATTTATGATGTAGAAAATATTTTAATTTTTTTAGCTGACTTATTAACTTTAACCAGTGAGGTCCTACTTCACATTTCATGGCAAGTTATTTTTAGCTAGATGGCTAGAAACCTTTGAAAATGGCTTTCAGAACTTAGTCCTACTCTACCTCTTTCATTTGGGGTGAATCGAAAAACTCTCGGCGTTGGACCTTTGTGGTCAAACAGATCGTTAAAAGGAGCAAATGCTTCCTGGTATAACGCACAAATTCAAAGAGATATTTTCTGAGGCTATTAGAAAGGTAAGAAGGTAACGGATTGACAGGTTCGCCTTCATCAGCATAACAGAGCCAGAGGTTTAGTGGATCGCTTTAAATCAAAGTGTAATCATGTGACAGAGTCTGGACAGAAACACAATGTCTTGTCAGTTTTCAGATTTATGATGTAGAAAAAATTTACAATTTTTTAGCTGACTTATTAACTTTAACCAGTGAGGTCCGACTTCACATTTTATGGCAAGTTATTTTTAGCTAGATGGCTAGAAAATGTTGAAAATGACTTTCAGAACCTAGTCCTACTGTACCTCTTTCATTTGGGGTGAATCGAAAAACTCTCGGCGTTGGACCTTTGTGGTCAAACAAATTCCTGGTATAAAGCACAAATCCAAAGAGATATTTTCTGTTCATGTTTTGCTTAGGAAAGCAAATATAAGACCTTGTTTTCAATAACTCAGAGTGAAACCTTCCTTAAATCAGATCAACAGCTTAGATCAACTGGGCTGTATCAGCCTAATTAACACCTGTTAATACAAGGTAGGCAAGACTCTTTCTGCCAGGAAACTGAAACCAAAGCTCCCTGGGTTGTCTGGTTTCCAGTCTAGACTGAGTTAAACAGGTGAAAATGAACAAGAATTGCATTTTAATGGGCAGGCAATGTTTATGGTGCAGAGAGCATGCTTCTCATGAAATCACTCATCAGTCTAACACTGAAATCCCTCATTCTGTTTTACTCTGGACTAATTATGAATCTACCCGACAAGTGTTTCAGCTCAGCTCAATAAGACCTCCAGGAAATAAATCTACAAGCTTAGCAGGAACCACCCAAAAAAAAATCCCTTTACTCTTATTTCAGGGCTGAAACAAAAACTTTGGCAGGTATTTCATTCTCAGAAGAAGTTAGTAAGGAATGACACGTGGGCATAAAACAAAGCTGTTGAGGCAAGCTGATTTTGAGGGATTTTTTTTTTCCTAGAGTAGAGCATCATGTTCTTCCATTGGCAGCTGAAAGGAAGAGATGAATGTTTAGCAGCGCATGCACTCAAATCAGAAACAATGAAAGGACAAACAAAAGTTGTTGGAACCAAGTGAAGGCTTCCTCCTACAGTAAAGAATGACCTCCGTTTGCAGAAGTTGTTTTCCTCCCAACTGTGTCAAGGATCAAAAATTTATGATCAGTTTATCCTGGAAAACAAAACAAGCCCACATTTGCTCCTCTATGGAAAATACCTTTACTTTCTTAAGAAGTCAAAACATTGGGAAGCTCAGCCAAGTTTAAGCTGCTATTTTTGATGGTTAAAATTATAAATATATTTTTTGTATGACTCAGGGTTCTTACTATAAATAAAGCCTTTTTTTTTTTTTTTACTTCAGGTAAAAATAAAATAAAATCCTTTATTTATTCTATCTTATGCTACATTCAGACCACACACGATTGAAGCAGCAGAAGCAGTTGGTTTATATGCAATGTCAATGGTTGACACGCATTAAGGCGTATCAAAAGGTCCTGTAGCGCGTTTCGAGCAGCAGTAGCAGTGCGTCTTGATGCACCGCATCAACCAATTAGAGAAGCTGATCTGGGAGCTGGCAGGGAGACAGACACAACACTGCTGATCCAGATTACTATGATCACTCCTTGAAACAGTTTATTAATGCCTAAATTAACTTAAAATGTGGAAATCTGCTGACACAATACGATTGCTTTTATTATTCTTTTGCCTGCGGTTAGTACCACATACCTGAAAAACACTAACATCTACTTAGAACAGCGACGAACACTACGGGAAACCCTCTAGCTGCTGCTGGGGATTCCCAGCGCACCACCGGTATGTGGGGGTCTGAGCAGCTCTGAGAGCAAAATAATACTTAATGCAGGTTCGTAATGTTGAAGAACTGACTGCAAAGATTAAGTTTTGAGGTGGACTTTCTTGCTTAATGTATTTTTACCACCTTATCACAGCAAATATAGTCCCTAATTGCCATTGAACACAGGAGCAGCTGAAGCATCAGACAAATCTTTACACACTTCAATGGACACGCTTCAGGAACATTAAGGGTGCTCTTGATGCGCTTCTGACCTTAATGTGGACAAACTTCCAAAATTGAGCAGCTGGCGCTTTTTTGCTGCCTAAAGTGCGTGTGGTGTGGACGTAGCATTAGAGACATTTTCTGACTCCATTCAGAAAATATTATTATATTAATTTTTGTGTAAATAAGACCATCCATACCAAAACATTTAGATTATTTCCCATAAATAACCCATTGATGATCAGTGATCTGAAAGAACTGCCAAACCAAAAAAAAGAGCCTTGATGAAGCAAAACCGGGAATAATTGAAGAGCATAACGAAGCACCTTGATGTCAAGATAAGGGAAAGCTAGGTGGCATGCAAAAAGTAAGCTCCTCCAGAACAGTATGAAAGAGGTGTGGTCAGGGAAGAAAAAGATGGTTTAAGAAGGAGGAGGATCAGACAGATG
>JAGKQL010003331.1:0-23088 GCA_018398635.1 Cyprinodon brontotheroides | reverse complement strand
AGAAACAAAGGTGTTGATGGCAGCAGCACAGCTGATATTTCTCTCATTATTTCAATGATTGGTTTGATTTCCTGATGAAACCTTTAAGAAAGTAGATAGCATCAGATTTCTCCGCTGTGATTCTGACCAGGAGAAACTCCCATCATTTCATCAAGAAATACTTAATTGGAAAATTATTTATAACATAATTTTAGTCCCAAAAATATCCATATCTGGAATTTCAGATTTATTTTATACAACATTAAATCTTTGTTCATATAAAACAGTCTGGTACTGAGCATTTGGTCTGTTTAGCATCTCGCTCCAAAAGCTCAGGAGATTCATTATGAATGGAATCGATCCAGTGTCACAAATTCTTTCTAACCTTTTTTTGTTTGTGTTTTTACTGAAAAACATTTTTTTTGTACCAATCGCACTGAAAGCCTTTTGAGATGACATGTTTCAGCGATTTTCTAGATTTCTGCCTAAAGAAAAAAATATTCTTTTAGGTGTTATAGACAAAAATAAATCTGTTACTTAGCTCCATAATTATACTTCAAAAACAAGAACATATTATAAGGCAGTTAAGCTGTTATAGACATAAAAGAATGTTTGGTTGTGTTCTGTTTTGATTTCTCTGAGCAAGTGTTTAGTAAGTAAATGCAACAAGGTTATCTTGATAACTTGATATCATCGTGAGAGGTAGAATATAATAAAAATATAATAAATAGAAGACAACAAATCAGAAGGATGACATTTATGTAGAAATCCAAAGCTGAAAAAGTTTTCATTTTATCATTTTTACAAACACAACCAAAGCATTTCTAGTAGCTCACTGACATAATAAAAAAAGCATTAAAAGAAACGTATAGGGAATGCAGATGTAGAAGTGACTCTATAATCTGATGTTGATTCAGTAAAATCAAGATTATAGAATCACACAGCAGATTATCTTTTCTTCTTTTAGAGAAGAACCAGTACGGATGTTTATGAATAAAAGGAAACTCTGAAAGAAAAAAATTAGTCATAATATTGATCAAACTTTTAATGACATTAAGAGTCTAATAAATTATTAACAGAATATTGAGTTTTACAGATGTGTTGGTTTGTTTTTTGTCATAATATTTTCACCTGGATGTTAATTTCATTTATCAGATCTTTAAAAGTAATGACTCAGTTTTATGTAATTAGAAACATATCAGTAATGAACCATTAGAAGAGGAGAAGTTTCTATTGGTTTAAATGATGATGATCTACAGTCAGAGATGATCTGAGGATCATCAGGAGGAGATTCAACTCAAACACTCACCTGTTTTAGTCAGAGCATGAGGGTAGTAGATACCAACGTTGGGCAGGCAGTATCTCTCCTTCATACCTCTCAGTGACTGAATATATGCAGTATTATTGTTGTGGAATTCTGCCTGGAAGACGCCGTAATCTGTGAATCCAACAAACTTCCCCAAACTGCTGGTGAACCTGAAGTGCTCTTCTTTGTTGTAAATATAAGATCTGCTGAACTCGATGTCCTTCAGCTCAGGGGAGGTGAACTCACAACGACTCACTGAACAAACCTCAAACCCATCTGAGAAACAGAACAGAATATTAGAGCTGCTCACTGAGGAGAGAATAGCTTTATGGACTGATGAACTGATTAATCATCATTTTATTGATTTATGTTTTAATAATTATCGTCTGATAGCAGCTTCATAAAATCTAACCACCAATTAGCTCAATAGTTAGTCAGAAATCAGCTTTATTCAGGATTATTCTAACTAAAATGATCTCTGATCATTTTTGATATTCTAAATTTAATGATCTCTGGTATTTATCAATATTTTAACTATAATGATCCAAATATTTCCTAAGTTCAGTTTTCACCACCTGCTGTCCGGACTGAAACCAGCTTTATTTATGGATCCAGATGTTTATGATGTATTGATAAGATTGTCCATCATATTATTGATCAGATTATTAACCAATTATTGCTCATATTATTGATCAGATTATTAACCAATTATTGCTCATATTATTGATCAGATTATTAACCAATTATTGCTCATATTAGTGATAAGATTATTGCTCCTACCTGCAGGGTGGACAACGATGAGGAGGAGTAGGAAGCAGCAGCAGAGCAGTGATGAAGACATGTTTCTCTGTCAGCGTCCAGCAGAGGATCTGACTGATCAGAGATCTGCTGTTAGAACCTGGAGAACAGGCTCCGCCCCCTTTCCACTGGTTGCTGGGTAGAACTTCTGCCTGAAGGTTTCTGATCCACAGGTGATGCTTCAGAGGACAATGGTGCTGAATGGAGACTAATATGAAACATAGGTTAGCTTTATCATACCACTATGAATGTATGTAAAATTTATGCAAAATATGTAATTATTATAACTCTTTATTACTAATTTAACAGAAGATCTTACTGACTTAAATGTTTTTTAATCAATTCAATCCAACACAGTGCTCTAAAAGTCTGCAGCTCTGTATTAAACCAGGGAGCCTACATATAGGCAAGAAAACTTCAGGTTGTTGAGGCATTACTGGTTTTATTCTTCCTACCCAATGTCTTCCCTGGTCTCTATAGCAGAGTTAATCTCTGACTTCATGCCTGCCTTCTTCACTAATCATCATCAAAACATCCATTATTTAATAGCTTTGAAAGTAGACACATTCTGCTGATACACTTTTTTTTTAATCACTGTCTTTTTATTGAGTATTCCTTTTATACATACAGTTTGTAAATACAAAATATATATATATAATTATCCAACAAGATATAGAAACAAATACAGCAAAAACAATCCCTACAAAAAAAAAAAAAAATCCCATTCAGCCCACCCAGGTCACTACCAAGAGGTCAGCTCACTCCTGTACTTTCTTATCCCTTACTGAGACAGAACACATTTTATTGAATTTTTTATTTATTTATTTATTTTTTTATAAATAATCCGGAGCATTATTTTGCGTTTTGGAATGAGTCAAGAAAGGGCCCCCATATCTCCTCAAATTTACCAGTTGAATGTTGGATAGAACATTTAATTCTTTCCAGTTTCAGACATGACATGAGGTCACATAACCACTGTTTGTGAGTTGGAGGAGCCGCACCCTTCCACCTGGTTAGAACTGTGCGCCTCGCTAACAGTGAGCAGAATGCCAGCGCCTGCCGCCTAGAGGCCGGTAAAGGTGACCCCTCACCACTAAAACCAAACAGAGCCAGAAGAGGGCCAGGTGTTATCACCATTCCCGCCAACCCGGACATTGTATGAAAAACATCTGTCCAGAAATGACCAAGAGCGGGGCAGGACCAGTACATATGGACCAGTGTGGCTACAGCAGTTTTGCATTTATCGCAGTAAGGGGTGACTCCTGGATAGAAACGCGATAGTTTATATTTGGAGAGGTGGGCTCTATGTACTACTTTGAACTGAATGAGGCAATGGCGCGCACATAGAGATGAGGTATTCACCAGTTTAAGTATAGAGTCCCATGTCTGATCTGCTATGGTCATATTCAAGTCCTCTTCCCATGAGGCTTTAAGTTTAAGTGTGGAGGTCTCTTTCATAGTGAACATTTTGTTATAAAGCCATGAAACCAGCCCTTTAGAAGTTGGGTTCAATGATAGGATGGTTTCCAACAGTGTATGCTCTGGCAGAGAGATTGAGCCTGACAAGTGAGACTGAATAAAGTTTCTGGTTTGTAAATATCTAAAAAAATGGGATTTAGGTAAACCATATTTTTTGCCAAGTTCCTCAAAGGATGCCAATTTTTTCCCAATGAAACAGTCCTTAAAGTAAGTAAGTCCCCTCTGCTGCCACTCTAGAAACACCCCATCCTGAACAGATGGTTTAAAAAAATGGTTAAGTGCAATTGGACTTAAGAAGGAGAAATCATGGAGTTTGAAGTATTTCCTAAACTGGCCCCATATTTTCAGTGAGTGTTTCACTACTGGGTTTAAAGTAGGGTTAGATGCTGAGAGTGAGAGTGGGGAACACAGCACGGCCGGGATGGACAAATGGTTACCACTGCGTAGCTCCATAGCCACCCAGTCAGGACAGCCCCCTCGATTATGATAGAAATACCAAAACACTAGGCATCTAAGATTGGCAGCCCAGTAATAGAACTGAAAATTGGGGAGGGCAAACCCCCCTTGTGGCTTTGGTTTTTGGAGTTGTAATTTATTAAGCCTTGGGCGTTTACCCTGCCAGATGAAAGATGAAAAAGTTGAGTCTAGCTCATTAAAAAAAGTGTTAGGAATAAAAATAGGTAATGCCTGAAAAAGGTATAAAAATTTGGGCAGTATATTCATTTTAATTGAGTTGATACGTCCCACAAGGGACATGGAAAGGGGTGTCCACTTTGTGAGGGATTCCTTCACTTGGTTCAACAGCTTAATCAAATTCTCGTTAAACAAATTTTTATGCTTTTTTGTCACTGTGATACCAAGGTATGTAAATTTTTGTCTTTCAATTCTAAATGGCAGGTTAGCAAAGTCTGACATGCTAACTTCATTACCTATGGGGAAAAGCTCACTTTTGGTAAGGTTCAACTTATACCCTGAAATCTGACCGAATTGGCTAAATATATTGAGAGCAGAAGGCAATGAAGTTGATGGTTTGGAAATAAAAAGTAGAAGGTCATCTGCATAAAGCGACACTTTGTGTTCCATGTCATTCCTCCAAATGCCGGATATCTGTTTACTGGTTTTAAGTGCAATGGCAAGGGGCTCTATGGCCAGATCGAAAAGCAGGGGACTAAGAGGGCATCCCTGACGGGTGCCTCTTTGTAATTTAAATGGTTTTGAGATCTGAAGGTTGGTACGAACTGTGGCAGACGGTTGCTGGTATAATAATTTAATCCATGAAATGAAGTTTCCTCCAAAGCCAAATCTGTTAAGGACCGCAAATAGATAGTCGAACTCAACCCGGTCAAAGGCTTTTTCGGCATCCAGAGAGACCACACACTCAGCCGAATCCGTGGCACTAGAATAAACAATATTGAGCAGTCTTCTAATATTAAAATATGAGTGCCGACCTTTAATGAAGCCTGTTTGGTCATTGGAAATAATTGAGGGTAAAACCGCTTCAAGTCTACGGGAAAGAATTTTGGCCAGAATTTTCACATCGGTATTTAAGAGGGAGATAGGTCTGTAAGAGGTGCATTCCACTGGATCTTTGCCTTTTTTTTTTATAAGTGTGATACAAGCTTCGTAGAAGGATTGGGGAAGGGATCCATGTTTAAAACAGTCACTAAAAGTAGAGCTGAGCTGCACAGAGAGTAAATCTGAAAATTTTTTGAAAAATTCTGCAGGGAAACCATCCGGTCCTGGGCATTTGCCAGGTTGCATTGAGGCTATTGCTAGGGATACTTCTTCAAGAGAAATAGGTTCATCCAGCCTATTTTTAAATTCTGGTGAGATTACAGGAATGTGAAGCTTAGCTAAAAAATCATCAGTCATGTTAGAATTGGTTTGTAATTGTGAGCTGTAAAGCTCCTCATAAAAGTCCCTGAATGCATCATTAATTTGACAATGGTCTGTGACTACATTACCGTCTTGTTTTCGAATTCTGGAGATAGTTTGCCTTGCCCTAGAACCCTTGAGCATGTTTGCTAACAGTTTATCAGGTTTGTCACCATGCACATAAAATTTAGATTTGTTATGTAAAAGCAGGCGTTCGGCTGAGTGTGCTGTCAATAGGTCGAGCCTTGTTTTAAGTTCAACCCGTCTTTTAAACAGTTCTGGACATTGATTCAAAGCATATTTTATGTCAATCTCTTTGATTTGCTGCGTTAGGTTGTTCTGTTCATAGGTGGCTTGTTTTTTAATTTTTGCAGAATAAGCAATAATCTGGCCTCTGATGTAGGCCTTAAAGGCATCCCATACCACGAGGCTGGAGGTTTCGTGGGAAGAGTTGGTAGCAAAAAAGAAACGTATCTCGCCTTGAATAAACTTTACGAAGTTTTCATCTGACAGCAGAGTTGAATTAAAACGCCATTGTCCAGTTCTTAGGGGAAGATGGGGAAGGGACAGGGACATAGTGAGTGGGGCGTGGTCTGAAATAATTATGCTTTGGTAGTCACAGGAACGTATCTGCTGTAGCCATTTTGCATCCATAATAAAGTAGTCAATTCTTGAATATGTTTTGTGTACATGTGAAAAGTATGAGTAGTCCCTCTTATTGGGATTTAGAGTTCGCCACACATCACACAGCCCATACTCAGATAGAAAGGATTGTATAACTGATGCAGACTTGCTTATGACATTGCTTTTAAGGGATGAGCGATCCAAAGCTGGGTCCAGCCAACAATTGAAATCACCCCCGAGGACCAGTGAGTATTTATTGAGGTCTGGTAATGAAGAGAATAGTTGCTTAAAAAAGTTCTCATCATCGATGTTGGGAGCATAAACATTGACCAAAGCAACCAGAGTGTCGTGCAGCTTCCCACTCACCATTATAAATCGGCCGTGTTTATCAGCCACCACATTATCGGCCTCAAACGGAGTATTCTGGCTGATAAGTATGGAGACCCCTCGTGACTTAACCTGAAAATGGGAGTGAAAACATTGTCCCCTCCAGCATGTCAGAAGACGACCTCCGTCCGAGCTCCTGATGTGAGTTTCTTGAAGAAATGCCACATCTATATTAAATCGTTTAATATGAGAGAAAACCTTCCTTCTCTTCACTGGGTGGTTTAAACCTTTAACATTCCAACTTAGAAAATTTAAATACCGACTCATGGTCTCAAAGTTTAGGTGCTATTTTACTTTGATAGGTATAATAACAGTATGGCAGGCAGAGATTGAGGGAAAAAAGAGGTGTAAAGAACAATTGCAGCACTATGCGAAACCCCCGGCTGTGACCTTAGCCTCCCCCCTAAGCCCCCCCTCCAAACGTAAACAGCTGCCAAACAAAAAAAAACAAACAACAACATGGCAGCAAGCTCTTCAAAATTAACATTCTCAAAAATCGAATCTTCCAGTAATCAACAACCTCAGATTAGTAGAAAAAAGAAAAAACAGCTGTCAATAACAAACCAACCTCTGCTCCTAGTGGGCATGAAATAGATAACCCCCCCACCCCAACGTAAATATTTATCTTGTACTTTACTGGCCACTGAGCACACCAAGAGAAAATAGTAATGTGGCAAAAATATAATAAAAAAAAAAAATTAAGCTACCACACCAGATAAAAGGAGGCTCCCGACATCATTGGGACAGAACAAACCGGTGTTATTAGAGCTGCTCCTTCATTCATAAAGTCCAATACCAACAAAAGGGATGGCCAGAATAGGTCAATTTGTAAAAAAAAAAAATAATAATAATAATATGTTAACAGGCTGTATTTACAGTACCTACTGCGCCCTGAAGGAAACCAGCCCGCCTGTTTTTATGTAGTGAACTCTCAGTACAGCTTTGCTCCTTTATTGGTCTTCTGGTGGTTTCGGGAGCCTCTTGATGAACTGCTGCGCCTCCTCCACCGAGCCCAGAAACTTTTTGGCACCGCCGGATTGCGTAATACGAAGACGGGCCGGGAAGAGAAGAGCCGGCTTCAACCCCCGCCTGTAGAGTTCCGCCATTGCGTCCTTATATTCCGCGCGTCGGGCCAGGACGTCTGGGCTGTAGTCTTCCACAATACGAACAGATGCACCTTTGTAGTCCAGCGTTCCTCTCCTCCTGGCTTCCCGGATAATGAGGTCCTTGGTCTGGTATCGGTGCAGGCGAAGGATAACCGAGCCGAGGTGGACGTCCCGCGGGTCGCTTAGCTGCCAGGGAACGGTGCGCCCTATCGAGCTCCGGTGGGGTCGGGAGCGCCTCTTTCCCGAGCAGTTCGCAGAGAAGGTTGGAAAAGAAAAGAGTAGGGCGCCCACTTTCAGTGTCTTCAGGGAGACCGAGGATGCGGATGTTCTGTCGTCTACTGCGGCTCTCCAGGTCAGTGACTTTGTCTTTTAACTTGGCGTTGTCTTCACGGAGAGCAGCACACGAGTCTTTGAGGTTAGCCACTCGCTGGCTCAGATCCTCTGTAGCGAGTTCTAAGGAGGAGATTCGCTCTGCTTGTTCCTCCAGGGTCTGCCGCATCTGGTCTAGCTTGGAGCTAAGCATGTTGGCAGAAGATTTGAACTCGGATTTCAGATCCTCTCTATGCTGCTGAAGCAGTGCGGTGATAGCCTCCAGCGTTAAGCTAGCATCCTCTTTCCTCCCTCCTTTCGCGCTTTTGCTGGCCATTACTAGTGAATAATTGAACAAAAGCACAGTTCAAGATGTTTTGGTATCGCTGGGAGACGCAAAATTAACTTTCCGTGGGGCGAATTTAGTTAAAAGGTTGAATTGTTCTGGAGCAGTTCGTTGCTACGTCTACCCTGTCCGCATGGCAAACCGGAAGTCTGATACACTTTTTAATATAAATATTATTCTCCACTGAATCCTGGAATTGATATTAAGAAGCTGTTCCTGCTCCACCAAGTGTCAGACCAACCTCTCTGATTCTCTCCATCTCTTCTTTCCCTCCATCCTCACATCTGACTGACATCAGTTTGGTGTTGGAGAGTTTTAAAAATACAGCAGTGAAAACCAGAGGTAAAGATTAAATATTAGATCTTCTCCTTGTTGGATATCAGTTAAATTACTGGATGCAAGATCTGGTCTGAGTTATGAGATGTGTCACATTAAACCAAATCAAACTTTATTTATAAAGCACTGTTGATGCACCGAGTAAGCAACGCAAAGTAAGGGGATTTACATGGTAATAAAAACAAAATGCATGTCACAATAGAAACAAGCCGCCATTCAAATCAGTAGAACACAGTCACTACCTACACGGTTTTATTTCTGGTAGCAAGGAGTAGCTAGCCACAGGCTAGCGCTAGCTTAGCATTGCTGTGGCTTCTCTCTCTCCCCCTTGACTCTTTCCAACTCTTTACCTTCTTCCCTCTCCTCTCTCTTGCTCTCTGTGTCAGATGTTCAGAATTATTCCTCTCCCTCCTTTTAGTGATAATGGGATGTGTAATAAGTGTTAGTATTTTAGCAGCTTTTGGAGGCTGAGGGTGTCAGAGTTAGAATCCAGCTCTTCAGGCTTGTTAAACATCCAGGGAGTTAAAGTAGGCCCCCCCCACGTAGCTGTCCTTCCAAAAGTGCCTGGAGCAGCCACAAGCGGATTGGGTAACTGTATGCAGAAAGCGTATGGGATTCTCTGCCCACTGGTCACCACCAACCCGTTCACGTTTTACTAACCGGTTTTCCCCACTCAGTGACACACCCACTGAGAAGCCCACTCTGGTGATTTGGCAGCTCCATAGTCAGAAACGTTGGCATTAGAGACACCAGGGACCATAGTCAAATGTTTTGCCGGGGCCAGAACGGGCGACATCAAATCCTACCTGAAACTACTGGCTAAGGATAAGGTTAAATACAGTAAGATTGTTATTCACGATTGCGGTAATGACACCCGGTTACGCTGACCGGAGGTCACTAAAATTAGTGTTGCTTCTGAGTAAGTTTGCCAAAAGCTTCTGGTCCCTCCTGATCTGACCAGTGATGCATGTTGTCATTCAACCGCTGATTGAAAGTGGATTTTCGGCTAATATGCACTGTAGATTGTCGTGGAACTGTGTTAGCGACATTAATTTGCAGGTTTCTCAAATAAAAACTCCCGTGAATTTGTCAGAAATTGACGCGGACTCTCTTAGGCAGTGTTCTCCCAGCCTCCCCATGGAATTCTAGGGGAGGATTTAACATGTAAATGAACATGCTGTGATATACAAATGCAAACAGGGTTGCAGGGGGGTTTTTACTCCAAGTGACATTTTCTAAAAGGTAAGAATACAAAGAGATCAGGCTCAGTATAGCCTCTTACATTTTAGCTTGGATTGATTTATTTAATTAAAGTATAGAGACCAAAACAGATATTTAGCTGACAGAGCAATACATTTAGAGCAGTAATTATTTAAAAAAAAAATTGCATTTAAGATAAAAATAAATGCTGGTTCGTCAATATGCTCAATTACAATTACTTAAGTGGAAAAGTTTCAAGAAATGAGTCTGAGATGATTTTGATTTATAACATGGCGCATTATCCTGTTGGAAGTAGCCATCAGAAGATTGGTACACTGTGGTCATAAAAGGTCCGCCAGGTCAAGATCCGGCATTGTAATCGCGCCAAACAGGAAAAAGAACATCGACAAATTCGATTCGTCAAATTAAAATATAGCAGCAACAGATGCGGTGACTAGAAATTATAGCACAATTCTTATATATAAAAAACTAACTACCACCGTTTATTTAAATGATTTGATCCAAACTATTGGTTATTCTCCCAAACGAAGAAGCAGATTTCTCATCTCCATCAAAATATTTCATTTTATAACAGGGACTTAAACTTTAATCAACTCCATTCAAAAGAAACTTCTTATTACAAGAATGAAAAGAGATGAGTTTGGAAGTAGTGAACAAGTTCATTCAAAAGCATTTTTTTTTCTTTTTTTTACAGTGTCCTGTCTGGCAAGGTGGCACAAGAATAATTGTCTTGATGCCAAAAAGAGCCCAACAGATGAGCCACAAGTGCGGGAGATAGTATGAAGTACAGCCATACTGCTCCAATTTGTTTCCATGTATATGGCAAATTGCTTGTATTATAATTATGCAGGAGTTTTACAGTTTATATGGACACTGCAATGTAAAGTAGAGCAGAAAACAGAAGAAGAAGAAGGAAAAGCAAAAAGAAAAACAGGACAAAAGATGAGAAAGAGAGAGAGAGGAGAGATAGAAGGAGACAATGACAAAACATTTTCTGTCTGCTGCTTCCAACACCTGTAATGAGATGGAAAAAAAAAAAAAAAAAAAGAACAGCACAACCAAAAAACATGGTACGGAGATATACAATAAAGCAAACATCTTGAAACTATCGCTAAAGTAATATTATTAAGTCTGACATGTACTCTGTGTTACCTGAAGATATGAATGTGGGGTTTCTGTTTGGAAGTGAATCTCTAAGTACCTGAAGCCTAGCACCTGTAGTTGTTTGTGAGGGTGAACTTGTGCATGTAAAGTTTTAACCATAGAAAAAAAAATGCTCAAGAGAACAAGTAAAAAGCAGTTTTTGAATTATCCTTATCCCCGTTACAAAAATCTACAAAATATATATATATATATTTGGGCAGAAACTGAACATATGCTGGATGATGGTGGGATTTTTTTAATATGTCATATTAAATTAAGCGCTCACAGGGTTCATACAGGAATGAGTGACTCTAATTTAATGCTATTTTAATGCTATTAGAAATGATTTTAATGCCATCAACAAGAACCATGTACACAAGTTATTAGTGTACATGAAATATGAAGGAGCTGTAAGCACAGTTCCATGACTCCTGTATGTATGTAAACACACACACACACATATACTCACATATATATATATATATCCTCTAGCTTTTTTCTCCGCCTGGAGCGATATAATATATCTGACGAAATTGTTTTTATAAGCATTTTTATATAAAGAATTATAAATACTTCGATAAACATATTTAAATAATTTTTAGTGCCAATTAAGGCCTTGATTTAAAAAAAATGAATGAATTTTTAATTATTTTTATTGATCCGCGGAAACCCTGGTTCATCTCGCGCATGCTCTCTACAGCGGAGGATGTATGCAATATGCTTTTCAAATAAAAAACAAAATCCTACTTTAAATATCAAAATGTACGGTTACCTGCTGGAACAAGTGAAAGTAGTGAGATATTTAGGTGTGTGGATGGACTATAAATTAAGTTTTGGAGTTCATATTCAGAAATTAATAGAAAAATGCAAAAAAGGAATAAATGTGTTAAGATGCTTGTCAGGAGCTGATTGGGGAGCAAGCTGTCAGTCTTTGAAGAGAATTTATTATGCAGTGATTAGGTCAAACATAGATTATGGTAGTATAGTTTATAGCTCTGCGAATAAAACCTTACTTAATAAGATAGAAGTTATACAAAATCAGGCTTTACGTATTTGTTGTGGAGCATTTAGATCATCTCCAGTAGTATCATTACTAGTTGAATTGGGAGAAATGCCACTTGAACAACGAAGGACTCAACTGAGAATGAGATATTGGGCTAGTGTAAAAGGACATGAAGAAAATCATCCGGTCAGACTTCTTCTGAAAGATTGTTGGGAATATGAATATAACGAAATAAAAAGCTTTGGATGGGTAGTAAAGAAAGAGGCAAGCAGTTTGAATTTGAAAGATTATGTAATAACCCCAACTGTTCCAATACCGGCAATTCCCCCTTGGATGTTTTCTACACCAGTGATCGATTTACAAATACAAAAAATAATGAATAAACGGGGGAAAAATACACCAACTGATATCATAGTACAACAACATTTAAGTAAAGAATATTATTCAGTTCTACAGGTATATACAGATGGGTCTAAGGAGCCAGAGTCTGGAAGAACAGCAGCAGCAGTATACATTCCGACATTCAAAATAAAAATTGCAAAAAGAATATCTAATCATGTGTCAGTATTTACAACTGAAGTATTAGCTATCATATTAGCACTACAGTGGATCGAAGAAGTTCAACCACTAAGAACTGTAATATGTACCGACTCAATGGCTACGCTAAATAGTCTTCTAAGTGGAAAATCTGAAACTAGGCAAGATTTAATATTTGAAGTATTGCAAAGTCTATTTAGAATAAGGCAGTTAAAAATACTAGTATACTTTCTCTGGGTGCCAGCACATGTGGGTGTAGATGGAAATGAGAAAGCGGACAAGCTAGCAAAGAAAGCATTAAATCATCAGCAAATAGAAATGAATGTATTTTTAAGTAAATCAGAAATGAAAACATTGATTACAATTGAAACTCGAAAGAAATGGCAAACGATATGGAATAATGAGTCAAAAGGAAGACATTTGTATCAGATTCAAAAGTTTATTGGAAAGGAGAGGAAAAGATATGGAAATAGGAAAAAAGATATAATTATTTCAAGGCTAAGAATAGGTCACACAGCATTAAACTACAGTCTTTTTAAAATAGGGAAACATGAAACAGGAAATTGTGACAAATGCGGAGATCCAGAAACAGTACAACATATTATTTTTGAGTGTACTGCGTATGTAAGGGAGAGAATGAAGTTCATACAAGAGTTGAGAAAAATAGGGATTAATGGGAATTCAATAAAAGCATTGTTAGGAAACGAGATAAGACAAACAAGAGTTAATGAAATATTATTCAAATATCTAAAAGATACAGGAACAATTAATAGGATTTAGTTATAGGATTCTTTTTTTTTTTTATAGCGCAGTCTTCCAAAATTGTGCACTCCACACTCCAGATCAGTAGGTGGCGGAAATGCACCTTTTACGTTGGCCTGCCAATCCGCCATAAAACAACAGAAGAAGAAGAAGAAGAAGAAGAAGAAGAAGAAGAAGAAGAAGAAGAAGAAGAAGAAGAAGAAGAAGAAGAAGAAGATTTGATTTTTAACAAAACATTTATTTAACAATGATTCATCAAACAAACAGTTAAAAAACTCAGGTCATCAGGACATCATTATAAAAGCAGCTTGTTATATTTCAGCTCTCCTGACTCAGAAATGGTGCACAACACATTGTTAAAACCCCACAGTTGTATAAAACCCTTCAAATCCCCAGTGGCTCTGTGGAAGCAGAACTCCAGCCTCAACCTGGCTTTGATGTTACACTTCCACAGAGCCACCGCATCAAGCTGAGGTCCTTCCTGCAGTTTGTCTCGTCGTGTCAGGTAAATGGCCATTTTGGCTTCAGAGATTAAATAATTTAAAATTCTGGATTTGAAGGCAGTGGCTCGGTTATAATGTACACCATTGATAAAAAGAGAATGGGTAAAAACCACACTAAAAAGGCTAAAAACATTCATTAAAAAATTGAAAAAACCAGTCAGTCGTACACAATCCATAAAAACGTGAAACACACTCTCGGGCAAACTGCAAAAAGGACATTTGTTTAAAACCTCAGGACTGATGACAGATAAAAACGCGTTTGTAGCAATGGCGCCGTGAAGTATCCTCCATTGAAGGTCACCAGTCCGTTTCTTGATGGGAGGCTTGTACAAAGTCCTCCACTGAGGTTTTTGTCCTCCAAATTTGTCTGCCCAGACATTTGTTGCCCTGTTGTGGAGAGTTCTCCTGTTTAGGACTTTAGTGCAAGTTCTGTACAATGTTTTTGGGTCCGTCTTGCACAGATCCATCCTTTGATTCTGTAGTAGGGGTCCGCTGTCCTCCCCAAAGTCTGGATCCATGCACACGTCCGGGAACGGGTCACTCGTGTCAGGCGGGCGCTTTCCGGTGGCGTGCAGCTGCAGGAGCCGTCTCTCCCCAGCAGTCATCCGCTCTTTCAGGCGCTCCAGAAAGCGCCGCGCCAATCTGGCGGACCGGACCCCCAGCAGCGAGCGGACCTCCTCGACGCCCGAGAAATCCGGCCCGGCGACCCGCACCAGATGCCTCAGGGTCACCGCTCCCGACCTGGACAGCGTCTCGGGAAGGCCAGGCACGGAGCTGTCGTGGACGTCCAGCCTCGCTCCACACACCAGCGGTTCTTCTAAAAGCCAATGCAGAGAGTTATGCGTTTTGGACCTGTGCAATTTAAAAAAAGCACATGATTTAAAAACACTTTGATAAAATTGAGGTAACCCTTTTATCTTTAAGAGACTTAAGTCTGTTAAAAACAGAGCAGCATCCAGCCCCAGAGAGTTTACACGTCTCAGAATGCAGCTGGCCACGTCTCTCCACACGGGGTTTTTTGTGAGGAACTTCTGAAGGAACTGTAAACGAAAAGTGGCTGTTCTGGCGGCCAGGTGGACAAGGCCCTGGCCCCCCTCCTCTCTTGGTAAAAACAAAACAGACTGTGGCACCCAATGTCGACCGCTCCAGAAAAAATTCACCATCTCTGACTGTATTTTTACAAGAAGGTCAGAGGGTGGGTCTAAAACAGAGAGTTTGTGCCACAGCTGTGAAGCGATAAGATTATTTAAAACCAGTACTCTGCCCCTATAGGACATCTGGGAGTGCAACCACTTCCATTTTTCCAACCTGGTTTTTATTTTTCCTTCTACTTCCTCCCAGTTTTTCTTTAAAAAAGCTTCACTGCCTAAAAACACACCAAGGTACTTAAAACCGTCCCTCTTCCACACCAGACCTCGAGGGAGAACTGGGAGCCTGACGGACCACTGTCCGACGGCCAGGGCTTCGCTCTTTGCCCAGTTCACCCTCGCGGCGGACAAGACTGAAAACTTTTCAGTTACCTCGGTTAAAAGACTGACGTCCCGTTGATCCTTAATAAAAACAACAACGTCGTCAGCGTAGGCAGATAAAACCATATGATTAGTAAAACCAGGTAAAACCAGACCGTAAACACTCGAACGTATTTTCTGAAGGAGGGGTTCCAGGGAGAGCGCGTAGAGCATCCCTGAGAGCGCGCAGCCCTGTCGGACGCCTCTACACACCCTAAAAGGAGCACACAGGCTACCGTTGATCTTCAGCACACTCTCTATGCCACTGTACAGTACCTGGATCTTGGCGATGAGACCCTCGCTGAACCCAAACCCCCTCATGGTTTTCCAGAGGAAGCCGTGCTCAACGCGGTCAAACGCCTTTTCTTGATCTAATGAAATCAAGCCGACTTGTAAACCCAATGAACCGGAGACCTCCAAAACATCCCGAATCAGGTAGACGTTGTCTACCATGGACCTGCCGGGGACGCAGTAGGTCTGATCTCGGTGGATGACCTGCTCCATAGCTTTTCCCAGCCTCACCGCCAGAGCCTTGGAGAGGATCTTGTAATCGGTACAGAGGAGGGACACGGGGCGCCAGTTCTTGACGTCTTGCAGGTTACCCTTTTTGGGGAGCAGGGTGATGACCGCCCTGCGGCAAGACAAGGGGAGCGAACCGGCGACCAGACTCTCCCTGCAGACGTCTAGCAGGTCTTTTCCCAGAAGGTCCCAATAGGCCTTGAAGAACTCGACGGTGAGTCCATCAATGCCAGGGGACCTCTGGCCCTGCATGCCGAGGAGGGCTGTGTGGAGTTCCTGGAGCTCCAGGGGACGCTCCAGCTCGGTGTTGGTCTCCTCAGAGACCTGGGGTAGTTCAGTGCAGAACTCCCGGAACAGATCCTCGTTCTCTTTGTATTCGCTCCGGAACAGAGAACGGTAAAAACCCACAGCCCTCTCCCTGATCTGACCCGGTTCGCTCAGTTGTTGCCCCGTGTCCGACAGCAAAGAGTGGATCAGCTTCCTCTGACCGTGCTTCCTCTCCAGGCTGAAAAAAAAGCTAGAGGGAGCATCCATCTCTGTGATGTTCTGGACCCGAGATCTGACCAAAGCGCCTTGGACTTTTGACTCCAGCAGGTTGGCTAACGCTAGCCGTTTAGTTTTGAGAGCTTCAATGTGCTCTCGATTTCCTGTGGATCCGCTGAGTTGCTCTAAGTCCACGATGTTCATCTCCAGATCTCTGATAGATCTGGTAATGTCACGAGTGACGTTGAGAGTATGCTGTTGACTCAGCAGTTTTATCTGAACTTTCCCATAGTCCCACCACTGTCTAAGAGAGGTAAAATCTGACTTTCTCTGTCTAAAACCAGTCCAAAAATAACTTAAAGTCTCCTTAAAACCTCGATCGTGAGTTAAAGCAGAGTTAAAATGCCAGTAAGCGCTTCTTGGTAAAATGTTTCTAATAAAAACACTACCTAAAAGCAACGAGTGATCCGTAAAAGCCACCGGTAAAATCTGGCATGCCTTAAACACGTTAAAATGGTGTTTAAAACAATAAATACGATCAAGCCGAGCTAAAGAGATTCTGTTTTCATTGATGTGGGACCATGTGTACTGCCTGGAGCCAGCGTGCATCCTCCTCCATACATCCACCAGGCCGTGAGACAAGACCAGCTGCCGCAGAGCGTGTTGGGCCGCTGGATGCGGCTCTGGATGATTGCGGTCTAAAAGCTCATTTTCGGTACAGTTAAAATCCCCGCCTAAAAAAACATAATCATCACACCCACAATCACCCAACCTTTCCCCAATTTTTTCAAAAAAACGCTTTTTCTCTGCATTGGTGATAGGTGCATAAATATTGATAAAAACGATGCTAAAAAGATCAAACTTTGCTTTGACTAAAAGACACCTCCCCTGAATGACGTGCTCAACTTCTGTAGAAAGTGGGGTGAAGGTTCTGGAGAAAAGAATCCCCACCCCAGCACTCTGGGAGGTGCCGTGGCTCAAGATGACCTCCCCCCTCCACTCTCTACTCCAGTCTGCTTCAGTTAAAATATCACTATGGGTTTCTTGTAAAAACACAACATCGATTCTTTTTTGTTTTAAGGTTTGATAAATTAAAGCACGTTTTTCAGCCTCCCTCGCCCCGTTAAGATTCAAAGATGCTATTTTAAAAGAATCCATAATGGGTAAGAAGCTAAAACCAACACACCAAAAAACTATAAAAAGTAATAAAAAGCTGTTGTGCATCATTAAAGCTGTTTTCTGACTTTGGACATTATTTTCCTTAATCTAAAGATCTGTCTATCAGTTAAACCTGATGACCCCTTGTTGCTGATGTGATGTCTTGCAGATGAATAAAATAATCTTAAATTAGGAAAATATGCCTCTATTTTTAATCCCTTAAAACCTTTGGTATTCACTAAAAAATCCCTAAAAGATTCTGCGGGGTATAAAGGCTCCTTATCGCTGGACTGTGACAGAGAGAGCTCACTGGTGTCAGAGACCCAGCTCTCAGCATCGCTGCTGTCTGACTCTTCCTCCTTCTCTGCAGCCTGCTGGCTGGCCTGTTTGCTGGCCAGCTTGCTGGCTTGTGCAGCAGCCACCACATTCTTCCTTTTACTTTTTCTTTTAGGTGCAGAAGCCTCCAGCTCCATCACCTCCTCTGCTTCACCCCTCTCTCCCTCCACACCACCTCCACAAAACAACTCCACGCTGTTTTCAGTTGAACCTTCAACCTGTCCTCTAACCTCCACCTCACCTTTCTCTCCCTGAACTCCACACGCCAAATAGCCCTCATCACCCTTCACCTCCTCCTGCTCTCCCTGCACACCGTCTCTCTCCCCACCTGCGCTCTCAGCCTCACCACCATTCACCCCATCACCACTCAGCACCGTGCTCCCATCCTTCCTCACACACACAATCATCTTTACAGATTTTACTGTCTTAATAACTGACGCCTCAACAATACCTGGAGCAGGCTCCTCCACCATTGGCTCCTCCGCAGCCGCCCGCACGTCCCTCCGACACCACCGCGGCAACCCCCGCGCAGCAGCAGCAGCAGCAGCGGCGGGCCCTCCGACGGCAGCGGGCCCCTCGGAGGGCGGGGTTCCAGCAGGGTTCCGCCCAGCGGCGGCTCAGCTCCCACCGCAGCAGCGGCGAGGGCTCCCTCCACGCGCAGCAGCGGCCGGGCTCCTCCACCGCAGCAGCAGGCGGGCTCCCCCTCCGCAGCAGCGGCGGGCTCCCCCGCCGCAGCAGCAGCAGCCACACTAGGCGGAGGCCCCATCTGCTCAGCAGCAGCGGGTCTCCGCCCGGCCCCATCAGGGCACACTTTAATAACGTGTCCCTCCTGTCCACAACCAAAGCACTTCATGTTAGAGGAGGTTGCAAAAAGCATGTAATCAAATCCATCCAGTCTAACATGAAAGCGCAGGTTTAATTCCTCATCACGTTTGTTCAATATCATGCTCGGGCACAGCGCGTCTGCTATGGATTCTGGGTACGCCGCCATATTGGTAGCTAGTTGGTAGCTAGTTGCTACGGTAAACAAAGACCTAAAACAGCATAGAGACAGAGCAGAAAGACGAGTAAACAGCGATGTTAAAAGCGAAGAAAGGATGCGGAATATACCGAGACACACTGCAGAGGGAAGCCAGGGACCGTTATCTGCAAAAGATGGGCTTCATAAACGGACTTGATCCCTACGAAGTAGAAAGCAAGGAGTGGTGCGTTGGGGAAGAATTTCTACCGCCGTTTGCGAGGGAGGACGTATTTTCGTATCTAGTGTGTGGCGTCAGTGCCTACACACATGAAAAGTTTCGCTGCTACAAGTCGCTAGAGGCTTACAAACAGCTGACAGATGGAAAAGTTCATGACATGGAAGTTATCAAGCCGAATGAGAACACAGTCATCAGAGCCAAGGTAAGCTACCGTCTCAACATGGTGTGGTGTTTGTTGTGGTGATAAGACTAGGTGCTGGCACTAACGTAAAACATCAAAAATGTATCTAAATAAATCTTTGTGCTGACTGTAATGTGGTCCAGGGGATAAATGCGTAGTTACATTCCTGATGATATATATGACTGTCCTAGCATGGTACTACACACGCAGGGGCGGAGATAGATGAATAAAAACAGTATGTTCTGTAATCTCTACTAGAATGAAAATGCTGGGAATACACTCTCATGGGATTATTGTGATTGAGTTGAAAGTTATATTTGGCCGTCTTTTATTGTTGTGCTTTACCCATGCTAGCCGGCTAGTATTCCTTGTTATGGAGTGACATTTGTTTTCCATTGGTATCTTTTGTGGTTGGAAAACGGTAAAAAGATTAACCATTTGGGATTTTTTCCCCGTCCAGTCACAGCTTGCGCTACTACACCCTACGACACAGCAACGGGCGACCATAACGACAGCAGAGGTAAAATGAAACGGCAAAAAACTAAGCAAACTACTAGCAGAAGAAAGCTAGTCCTTACAGGCGCGAAGTCAAAGTGTAAACAGTGGGCTGACCAGCTATCAATATGTCATGAAAGCGCAACGTGTGACGTCATGTGCACGCTTGTTTAATATCATAAACAGTTGTCTCCTATGGGAGACAACATGTTTTAACAAAGGTGATTTACACCTCGACCATCACCTCCTTAATGGGTGAAACCACCTTACCGTGCCGGGACAGTTCTTTGATCGAGGAACTCGTCACTGATGAACGGAGGGACGTTAGAAAGAGTGACTCTGGTTGCAGGCAGTGTCAATGGGGAAACTTGCAGAAACAACCCATTGACAGAGATGCCTGCTTCCACCAGCCGCTGAGCCTGCTCCACTTTCTCCACAAACAGAACGACAGCTCCACTCATGCGAGCTGCCGACTTGATGGACCCATGTCCAACAACCTCCCCCACAGCCAGACACACTTCCTCCACGCTGCACGGAGAACCGGCACCCACCTTGATGCCGTTCCTCCGTGTCAGCGCGGAGAAACCTCCAGCACTCCCCACCACCACCATGGCGTGCAGAGACGCCGACTGCCGCCGGGCAGAACCCGACGGCCCCACAACCCACAAAAAACCACCAACAACTATTAAACAACAAAAAACACAATTAAATGCACAATACTTACATACACCCAGTGAAAAAAGGATAGAAAAAAGTAAGAAAAACCACTCAAACAGTTTTCTCACGCTCTCTCTCTTCCGCTTCTCCACTCACACTCCTCTAACCACGAATAAGAAAGAAGAAGAAGAAGAAGAAGAAGAAAGAAGAGCGTATGCTTTACTTTGTGCAGGCTGTCTGGAGCCGTGAGAATGGGGGGATTTCGGGGTAAAACTCCTGCTGGACACCCATATTTACTCTGCATCTAACAAGAACTAAAGGCCAAAGAAGAGAAGCTTAGCGGTAAAAATATATGTTAGATTACTGCCTGCTAGTTAAAAAGCAGCCTAGCCTAAGCTTACGGCTAATAGCAGCCTAGCCTAAAGCTACGGCTAATAGCAGCCTAGCCTCTGTGCTACGGCTAATAACAGCTCAGCCTAAAAGCTACAGCCAATAGCAGCCTAGCCCAAAGCTATGGCTAATAGCAAGCTAGCTCACTAAAAGCTACGGCTAATAACAGCCTAGCCTAAAGCTACGGCTAATAGGTAGCCTTGTAAGAATGCTTTTATTAAAGTGTACTTTTGTGATTCACAGGAAGCAGTATGCCGTCTTAACAACTCGGAGACTAATTGCAGGCGCTATGAACCGGAGCAAGGGTAAGATTTAAAGAATATGCTTTCATTCTGCGGTAAAAGGCAATGGATACGGATAGATACCGATCATAGCTTTACATTTTGTTTTCACAGACCTCCTATTTGCTCGGAGTCATATCAGCAAGTCCAGATTTGCACGATGTTGATAAAGACGACATTGTGTGTAAGTGACTTGTTTTAATGTTTTCTCCTTCCTTGTTACTGTGACTTGCGTTTGATTTTTTATTTATACCACTCTCATTTAATTGTTTTCCAGCTGCCTGTAAGACGTATTTTCAGACGGCACGCAGGAGCTTCAGATATACGCAGCCAGCCAAATTCACGCTGCGTGCGGAGGCGGAGGCTATCTGCTCAGAGTCGGGCCAGAAGAAAGAGGGTAAGACTTTATTTGGTGACTATTTTTCAGGTGCATTAATAGATGTGTTGTGTCCATATGCATGCGCTGATTCATTGTTTTTTTTTTTTTTTCAGCTGCTGAAAGCGAGGCAGAGTGTGCTAGCAGATGAGGAAGTGGAACTCTGGAAGTCCGCCTTCGGCGGTGTCTCTGGATGGATTGTACGGTCGCCGCCATTTCGTAGGCCGGATCTCTCTGAACTCTGTGTTAAGCTGCAGTCCCGGTTAGAAGCGATGTCGAAGTACAGGGCCACGCACAGTAGGCGTCTGCACATCCCGGACAGCCTGCCTGCGGAGGGAATGCTGCCGAGATTACCTCCAACCCCGAGGAAGCAAACGAGCCGTTCACCGGACTTTTTAATTTTTAGATACGCATGTGTTTGGATACCGCGTTGTATATAGTTGTGTGTGTTTTAATAAAGCTCTTTCGATTTGCATAAACAGCTTCCTGGCAAATGTTCATTTCCTGTATAAATTCATTCATGTCCTTGATGGTAGCATAATAATTGTGTTAGTAGTGTAGGATAACATAAATACACACCATATGAATGATGAATGAATAAATATATGAATGAATAAATATATGAATATGAATAGGCTATATATATGTAAATATATATATATGCCAACCAATCACGAGCGACTTTACTTGTTTAAAAGAAGTGGTTCCGTCCAATACTCAGTAAAGAAAATTAAAAGCCTGAAAGTGGCCACGTGTGGTTTTGCTGCCAATCACGAGCGATTTCACTTGTTTGAGAATAGTGGTTTCAGCCAATACTGAGTAGGTTATTCAAGCCAGACCTGGCCAGCCGCTGTTGGCATTCGCATGCAGCATGAGACTAATTAGGGCCATTAGTACAGCTGATCGCTCTCCACATACGTCAGAGTCCGTTTCCGACAATTTGTGGCACGACGACAAGCGCTAGCGGACAAAGCGCGGGTTTGCAAATTGTCCGGAAATTGATCAAAATCAGGAAGATCTCTGCGGGAGTTGCACGAGGGTTCACGAGGGGGCGAAAATACTCAATTTTCGTACTGCAGTGCGTAGATATCATTCAACCGCTGGTTGTCTAGGTGGTGTCCTGAAAACAACGTGGGCTACATTAATAATTGGCAATCCTTTTTGGGGAAAGCCTGGTCTGATTCGGAGAGAGCGGCATCCATCCCACTTTGGATGGTGCAGCTCTTCTTTCTAGGAATCTGGTCACATTTATTGTAGTCCTCCAAAACCCTGACACCCCAGGGTACTGCAGACCAGGAAGCAGAGTCCTAGTTTAACAGACCTCTCTGCAGCTTCTCTTACTGTTACCCACTCTTTACTCCATCCAGACAGTGTCTTGCCCACGACCAAAATCTAATAAATTAGCAAAGATTCCCAAAGGAGTAAATCATGATAATCTAATTAAAATCAAAATAACTCCAATTGGGGAAAAAGTTAAAACAATTAAATGTGGTCTGTTTAACATAAGATCTCTTTCCTCTAAAAGTCTACTAGTTAATGACTTGATTTGTGATAATCACATTGACTTGTGTTGCCTTACAGAAACCTGGCTGCAGCAAGAGGATTATGTGAGCATAAATGAGGCAACTCCTTCAAGCTATTTAAATTTTCACATCCCCAGAAGTTCTGGGCGAGGAGGAGGAGTAGCAACAATCTTCCAGTCTGACTTACTGATTACTCCCAAAACAATTAATACCTACAACTCTTTTGAACATTTAACCCTTTAATTTCCCTGATCCAAATTTCAAGGCA
>JAGKQL010003330.1:7795-23665 GCA_018398635.1 Cyprinodon brontotheroides | reverse complement strand
GAGAACATTCTAGAAATAACCCGACAGGAAGAGCAGAACAGAGCGAACATTGATGCATGATGGTGGTAAACTTCAATATAGCAGTATCTGACCTCTAACATCAGGCAAGTGCAGTGTCTTGCCCAATGACACAGAGACGCACGAGCTGCAGGTGCTTGAACAGACAAATCCCTCCTCCTGAGCCAGCTTATGCTACACGTAGGGATTAAAATACTGCTGCAAACCCACAAAAGAATTCACAGTGCCTCCCAGCTTCACTCTGGAGGAGCTGCAGAGATCTACAGCTCAAGTGGAATAATCTGTCAACAGGATAGAAATCAGTCATCCAGAAATAACCCTCTATTAAAAGTCTGAAATTTGGACATTAAAACCCCCATATTATTGGGAACTGCGTTTAATTATAATTGGGAACATTTATATTTAAATCTTTACCCCTCATTTTTAGGCTTTAAAATATGTGGATATTTATTGCACAATCATTGCATCGTGGCGCACAGAGATGCTATGGATGGTGAGCTAGAATGTCCTGCTGCAGGGTCAGATTATGTTTTGAATGCTTAGTTTTTACCCAAAATATGTAAAAAAATGAATTTTTAATGCAATTAATCTAAACCTTAGAAAAGAAGTGCTTTTCTAGCTTTTAATTTCCCCACACATGCCAAATTAGTCAATCCTATTCTTCAAAACAACTCAAAATAAGTCTAATTATAGAGAAAATTGTTAAATTGTAAAAGGTTTTCCTGGTCCTGCAATAAAGGGGAAAATATAAATTACAGGCACTTTTGGATATTGGTTTGTAGAAAATTTTAAATGCCATTTAACATTTCTAGCATTTTCACAAACCTGCGAAGTGCGACTGGATTCTTCACAAATCATCTAATTTAAATACAAGAATGTGGTTTAGGTTTTAAAATGTAAAAATGGAACATGTAAAATCACAACATCAGTTAAAAATCCATCAATTTAAATAAGTATAATCAATACAAGCATAATCAGTATAATTTTTTCTATATTTTTCCTTGTTCAGACATTTACAAAAAGAGAGCTTCAGCACAATAAAGGACAGGGAGTCAGGGAGATACTTTTATTAAAAATGAAATACAATTTTTTAGAGAACTTTGCAAGATAAAAAATCCCATTTTAATTACCACCTTTATCTTCCTTGAAAAACCTTAAATAAGCAGCCATAGGGAGTGAAAAGTATCTGAGAAATGATACAGAAAACTCATCAAAACGCAAAGAAAATGTCAGTTTAATTCACCTGCTCCATGTAATGAATCCGATGGTTTTCTTAAAGCTTGGTTAGAATCATCATCTTTTGTTTGCTTCAATTCTAAAACACAGAGGTAGGTACTGAATGTAAACTCTGCTCCTGTAACTAAAGCATCAAATATGAAAATATACCTAAGGTGGCTTTCCTTAACAAAGAAGAACTTTAATAAAACCAACACCTCAGCGGAAATCAGTGGAACGCCTTTGGCTTTAAAAGGGCAAAATAAATATGAACCAAAAATAACTTGAGTTGGTAAAAAAAAAAGAAACTAAATGCTAAAACAACATCCCAGCATTACTCCATCTAAACTCACCAAATAAATAACTTCCAAGTCAATGCAGACCAGCTTCATAAAACACTGTACCAAATTCACGCCTGATAGTCCCTCTATGTTCAATGAGCTCATTCTGCTCCTCCAGAACAGATCTAATCACCCATTCAATGTGCAACAAGTTAACATAAATAATTAGTGTTTGTGTTCAAATAAAAATCCTGTTACTAAAATATAAAGAGGATAAAAGTTACAAAAAGTGTAAATAAATCCACATCATGGATTCTCTGAGATGATGAATATTTGGTCCAGGCAGGTTAGGTCAGAGAGGATCAGCATAAAGGAGTCTCTTCTAAGAGTCCACAGATATCCGGGATCAGCAGCTCAGCTTCTCCTGGTCAAAGGAACCTTTTCTTCCAGGTTGGTTTCAGCATGTGCTGCTCAAACTGAAGAAAACAAAACAAAGCAGATCAAGAATCTACTCTTTGACAAGTGTACTAAATATTCACCTTCCAGCTGAGAACCAGAAGGCTGAAGACCTGCGTCTCACCAGAGGGGTTTCAGTTTGAGCTTTGGCTTCTGGGATGGCCATCTTCCAATCTTCTTTGTCGCTTCCTTCCTGTCTGCTGCTCTGTCCAAATGTCATCCTTAATTACTGACCCCTTACATTCTTTATCTTTTTCAGTCCAGTTATGTCCATTGTCAATGTTTTTACCGTTATTTTAAGATCTAATTTACTATTGAATAGCTTTTGTTGTATTTTTTTTATTGCTTTTTTGCACAATTTTTTAAATGATATTTTTATTGTTGCCGAATATAAGAGATTCTACAGTTGTATTTTTTATACATATATTGTTTAGATTTATTGTTTAGATGGGCGAACTTACGCTTCAACGTTGAGACCTGCTGGGTCGGACGGCTATTTGGACTTCATTTTGACTACAGGTACCTTCTAATCAGCTTTAAAGGAGGTTCGAAGTTTTACACTTTAAGCCCATTTTTTTTTCTGCTTAGTGTCAGGATGAAATGTCGAATGATGCGACACAAAGAAGTTTGACAATTGGTCCTGCCTCTGCTTTTTGGCTCACTTAGAATCCCCCCTGGCTGCTTCAGAATGGCTTCCATAGAGCATGTCGGATAATGTCCTTAAAACAACCTTAAGCGTTCTTTTTTTTTAAATATGCTACTCACGGGGTCGTCAGCGCTGTTCAATGGCGTTCCAAAATGAAGTTGAAGAGAAAACGTTCCTGTAGTGTTTTATTTAGCATTTTGTAAATCCATTGAGTTCTGTTGGAATAGTCAATATTCGCCTGCCAACGGAAACGAAATGGGGCCTGTTTACACAGTTGTAGTCTTTTTCACTTCACTCTGTGTACTCCGGCGTCGAGAATCAAGAATCCAACTTTTCGTATTCCATTTTTCAGAGTTTTTACAAAGTGTTTAACAGAGGCGATAGCACCCCTCGACGTCGAGGTACACAGAGTGAAGCGAAAAGACTACAACTGTGTAAACAGGCCCCATTTTCGTTTCGGTGGCAGCGGAATATTGACTATTCCTACAGAACTCAATAGGATTTACAAAATGCTAAATAAAACACTACAGGAACGTTTTTTTCTTTACGAAACTTTTTTTTTGGAACGCCATTGAACAGCGCTGACGACCCGGTGAGTAGCATATTTTAAAAAAGAACGTTTAAGGTTGTTTTAAGGACATTATCGGACATGCTCTATGCAAGCCATTCTAAAGCAGCCAGGGGTGATTCTAAATGAGCCAAAAGCAGAACAGGACCAATTGTCAAACTTTGGTGTCGATCATTCGATTTCATCTTGGACACTACAGAAAATGGGCTTAAAGTGTAAAAAACCGAACTTCTCCTTTAAAAGCAAAAGGAGAACATTTTAATAGAGTCGCCATTTGAAATGTATGCATATATATATATATATATAAACAACAAAATACGGGGGTTTACGGGGACGGAAATCTCACTTTTCATGCAGTGGAAATTGCTAGACAAACCTTTTCACAGACTGCAGCTTCACCTTGTCTATGTCCTTCAGGATGTCCAGTATGCTGCGCATTTCTGCAGGCCTTGAAACCTCAACCATCTGCTCATCTTTCTTCTTCCTCTTCTCTCTTTTATCAGCTACAGTGATATACAATTTACCTACAACTTTGAGTAAAATAAAGCTCTTTCTTATGAAAAAAAAGTGGACTTTACTTCATTTGTTTAAATATACATAACTGACAACTTGGATGAAATTAAGTGAATGTTACTTAATATCTTCACAACTGATATGTTTTATTTAAAGTGAAACACACTTAACGGTAAAGTGAGGTTTATTCGATATTGCAGCATTGCATTTTACTCAAACAATTTGCATGCAAATACTTGCAATATATATTTTTTTAAATAAAGTTATTTTTTAGTACATTATGAACCTCTCCAGCTTTGGTTGTAATTACATTCTAAGTCCACCAGAGGGCCGTATAAGGCTGTTAGCTGCTTCAACTCCTGATTAATGAAGCCTTTTTTATTGCTCTATGCCAGTGTTTTTCAACTTTTCTCCCTCCTTTAAAATAAAACCTACTAGTTAAAGGACAGACATCCCCCCCAAAAAAATAAAAAATAAATAAAACATCACAGAGAAATCCATCCATCCATCCATCCATCCATCTTCCTCTCTGCTCGATCGAAATACTAATATAGCAGCTAAAAAGGGGAGGCCCAGACTTCCCTCTCCAGCCACTTCTTCCAGCTCTTCAGGAGGAACCCCTACTGCGTTCCAGGCCAGCCCGAGAAACATAGTCTCTCAGCAGCGTGTCCTGGGTCTTCCCGGGGCCTCCCCGTGGGACGTGCGGAACACCTCACCAGGGGAGGCTGCCGTCAGGAGGCATCCTAAACAGATGCCCAAGCCACCTTCAACTGGCTCCTCTCGGCGTGGAGAGCAGCGGCTACTCGAGGTCCTCCGGATGACCGAGCTTTCACCCTATCTCTGCTGGAGAGCCCAGCCACCCTAAGGAAACCCATTTTCGGCCGCTTGTATCCAGCGATCTGGATTCTTTTCGGTCATGACCCAGAGTTCATGACCATAGATGAGGCTAGGAACGTAGATCAACAGTTAAATCGAGAGCTTCGCTTTTGGACTCAGCTCTCTCTTCACCACGTCGGACCGGTACTGCTCTCGTTCCAGCATTTAACTGCACCAAAAAATCCATTAGCCTGTCGATCTCCCGCTCCTTCTTCCCCTCATTCATGAACAAGATCCCAGGATACTTTTAGACTCCTCCACTTGGGGCAGGACACCCCCCCTGACCGGAGAAGGCACTCTACCCTCTTTTCGGCTCAAGACCATTGGGCTCGATTTGGAGGCACTGATCCCCATCCGGCCGCTGCACTTCGGCTGCGAACCGATCCAGCGAGAGCTGCAGATCACCTACCTGATGAAGCCAATAGGACCACATCCTAGGTGAGGAACCAGACAAAGCGCAGCCCAAAGACCCTTATGATGAGTACAATAATGGGATCCAGCGTTCCCTCGCCCGGACGCGGGTCACCGGGGCTTCACTCTGGAGCCAGGCCTGGAGGGGGGGCACGATGGCGAGCGCCTGGTGGCCGGGCTTTTACCCATGGGGCCCGGCCGGGCTCAGCCCGAAGAGGAAACATGGGTCCCCCCTTACATGGGCCCACCACCCGCAGAGGGGCCAGAGCAGACGGGTGCAATGTGTGTTGGGTGGCAGCCGGGGGACCCTGGCGGTCCGACCATGCCAGAAGCTGGCTCTTGGGACGTGGAATGTCACAGAGAAATCCATCTAACAATTCATCTAGCAAACTTGGAAGATATTGAAATACTAATATAAATAAAGTATCATATATTTGTAATTACACATTGTGGACAAACAACAACTTCTACTGGTGAAGCTTCATAGATATAAACATCTAGATATATCTTCTAGCACATAAATGTCACTGCGACAAAAACTGCCTGACATAAAAAAACATGGAAATTTCTGTCTCTCTATGATGACGAGAAGAGCAGGGCTGGAAGGAGTTTAAAATTACTGCTGGTACTACAAGAAAATAAACTTTTTCATAAGGTTTATATTTTTTTTCCAATATAGGCTAATATAACCTAATATAACGGCTAAACTACAGTTTTTAATTTTATATTGTTAGTCATTAGCTTCTCTATTTTAATTATTTAACACACAAAAAAAAGTCAGAGTCACACTAAGGAACCATCTGTCTCTGTTCCAGGTTCTAACTTCCTGTCTGTTTAACAGGAGCTTCTGTTGGTATCTAACAGCCACCATAAGAGGTCTCCATGACAACCACTCTGGTAATGCTCAGATATCTCAGATAATCAATACATCCAATCACAATAAGAATCGAGGAGCCGATTTCCACATTTCTTTAGTATAATGAGGTGCACTCTTTAAATGTGCTTCTATAAATGGACATCATTTTTATAACAAAGTTGTTTGTAAAAATGTTGTGTTGACTGGATTTAGGATTCCTTTAAAGGTACTATAATAATTACTGCAAGAAGTATAAAGTCACACTGGGAAAAGACTGTATCAAAGAATATCTGATAAACAAAAAGGATGTTTTCACAGGATGATTTTATTCATTACATTAATAAAGCTATACACAACAACCACATCTGGGCCTGATTACCTGCTCATCTGCAGAATCAAGAAGAAAATCTATAGAACCCATCTGACAACATGAAGTAGGATAAAAATCTTCAACAGCAACACATCAGGCCTGGATCTCAAGAAGAGATGAGAAACAAGGTCACTGATATCTATATGTTTGGAAAAGATTACAAAGACCAAAGGAGCCAGGAAGCTGAACAGAACTACACCAACATTTATGATCTAAAACATCCATGTAGCTTCATGTTTAACTCTAATGACTCTAGTTTTATTGGATCAGCTGCTTCTACAGGTTCCGTCTGGATCCTGCAGACTGTAAACATGAAAACAACCCAGAAATGTTTAACCCCTAAAATAGAAAGAGTTCTGGGTGTTTATACCATCAGAGACCAGAGAGTGTAGAACTTTCTTTGATGGTCCGATTAGCAGCAGGAAGCTGCTGCAGGTTAATTATTGAAAAAGTTGAAGTCATATAAAGTTATAGCAGCTGATCTTTGCCCTGTGAGCTGGAACATTAAGTCTGTTTTCAGAGTAACAGCAGCTTTCAGACTCAGAGGAACAACAGCGGAGAAAAAGTCCAGGAGTTTCTCTTCTTCTACACAGACCTGGTCCAGACAGAAGAGTTACATTATGAAGAAGTTCATGGGAAGAAACTGAGTGAGTCCATCTCTATTCCTTCAAGTCTCTAAGCAGAGACTTAGTCTCCTGATGAGACATGAGTTTGATCCAATGAGACTGTAGAGCAGCTGGCTGTCAGTGTTAAGTAGCTGCAGGTTGTTTTGCATGAAATAAAGACCAACTGTTTATCTCCAGGAAACTCTCAGACAGGAGTTCTGACATCAGGTCCTGGTTCTGGACCAGACTCTGATACTGGACTCCAGTTGATCTTTAACTGGTTTTATGGCAGATCAGAGTTCATGTGTGATTGTAGCCTATTGATAAACATGGAATAATGTTGACTCATCAGTCAGAGACTGCAGAGGGATTTCTATGGAGAATATTTTAACAGAGAGCAGTGAGCGCCACCTGCTGGTTCCTGTCAGTGTTGTTGATCAGAGTTGATGTTCAGCTGAATGATGAGTTTTTCCTCCTCAGATGAAGGTAGAAGGTGTGTGAGCTGATGTGAAGTGAGCAGCATGGATCAGTGTGAGGACAGAGAGGACAGAGTCCCTCCCTCTAAAACCACTCTGTGTGGAGAACATGAGGACCAGAGCAAAGCTCAGAGGTCAGATCACCATCTCTAACTGTCCAGGACTCTTCTCCATGTCAGAGCTCAGCATGAACATCACCAAACCATCTTTATTCACAGGAAACAAACAGAACCAGAACCTGGACCAGAACCCAGCTGTGTGTCCTTAAAGAGCAACAGGTCAAAGGATGCCATCATTGTTTTAAATCAGACCAACCTTCATCAGCAAACAGGTGAGCTGTTTCTAAATGTTTCCACTAATTAGTTTAAACTAACTTCATTCCAACATATTAATGTGAACACAACTCTTTCTCTCACATGTCTGTGTTCACATGTGAAGCAGTGAGTGATGGAGGCTAAATAATGGAAATAATCAAAGGATTGTTTTATTGTGATGAGATGAAATGATCTTGTTAGATGATATTGGAGCTAAAATCAGTTGTTCTTCATCCAGTTGAATCTTTCTGGATCACCTTGTGTCACATTAGTGAACCAGAGTTGGTGCTTCTGCAGAGCTTAAGGTGATGCACATGTAGGCAAGTCATGATGCTGATTCAACTATTAGATGGAAACTAAATCATCCAAACTAAATCTGATGGAAAACATGATCTCTCACTGTTATCTGCAAACATCAGTGAAATCAGCAGCTTCTAAAGTTCATCTGTGTTCATTCAAAATGATCATCAGTCTGATTATTAGCAAACTGCTCCACAGTCTCCTTCAGCAGCCGCTACATGTCATCAGAAATACAAGATCATTGACCTGCTGCTGGAGGAAGTTTGATGATAAGAACAAGATGAAGCTTTGATAGGACATTTAGTGTGGATTACTACATTAATGAAAGGTCCTTGAATGCACCACCATGGCCTATATTACCATAAAAAGCTGAACAGAAGCTCAGAAATGATCAGCTGAGAATAAAGCTGCTGCTCTAAAGGGGTTTGATCATCAGTTTAAGACTAGAACAAGTAAAACAATCAACTAGAAGATAAATTAACTTGTTTCTCCATCAGCAGTTCTGACTCTGATCCAAAGGAAGAAAGTTTGTCAGGATAGAAGATCAGAACACATCAAACACTGTTCTACATCCAAACTTTCTGATTATTGTTCAGTTCCTGCTAACAAACCCAAACATCATCCCTTATTAATTATCATCAGAGCTAATTATTAATCCATCATTAATATACGGTTTACAGTGAAACCAGGAATATTTGGATCCACTTCAAACTAGAGCCACTGTGGGACACTTTAGAGTTCTGGGCTTCACTGTTTAACTTTAAATACATTATTAGACTAAGATTGAATTCAGGGTTTTTCCTTCAGGATCCAACAGAACCTCAAACCAGAACCAGAACCCAGCTGTGTTTCCTTAAAGAGCGACAGGTCAAAGGGTCGCCCTGTCGATTTTAAATCAGACCGACCTTCAGCTGCAAAGAGGTGAGCTCTGTCTAAATGTTTTAACTGTTTGAAACTGAACTGATTCAGTTTGAAATGTTTTGATTCCCAATTTTTATTCCTTTTAATGAAACAGTTTTTTACTGGATGTTTTTTCAATTATTCAGTCTCCAGTGAGTTCAGGGTAAACATTGTTGGAGGTGTTTCTAAAGGTCTGTAGTTCACCTGTTGGTCCAGCAGGGGTCAGGCTGATTTCAGCTGAAGCCAGAATTTAGGTTAATTATTTTACAAAAACAATCAATGACAGATTAAGTTGTATTAAGTTTAGACTTTAAACGATTGTTTTGTTTCTGAATTTGTTCTCCTGATGTTTTCCTTCATCAGTTTTAATTCATATGAGGAATCAGATTACTGTTAAATCAAATAACTAAAGGAGGCAACCTGGATAAATGACTAGTTTAATCCTTTGATCTGGTAATGTTTAACTCTCATGTTCAAGTGTGATACTGTAAATAAATAGGAAAACACAAATGTTTAAGGCAAGCTTTTGTTGGTGGTAAAGAGCAAAACAAACCAAATCACTTGAGGAAATAACAAAATTTTACTTTCTTATGTCCAGTTTTTATTTACTTTGATATAGAAAATCAATATAGAAATGAAAGATGTTTTTCATTTGAAGCAAATAAATGCCTTGTTAAAGCCACCTTACATTATGATCACTGCACTTTATAAATGTTTTCTAATGTTCTCTGCTCTGTTTCACTTTTGAAAACACTGTATGCATCGACATTTTGTTATATATACACTATATATATACGTATAGATGAAAATAAAGTTTTTCTAAATCTTCTTACTGAACACCTGCATAATCTTTCCATGGATCCTCCTGTTGAGTATAAGATGCAGATGTTGTATCATTTTAATCATGAAGCAAACTGATTCATCTAAGGATGTAAAAATCTCCAACTTCCTTTGGACTTTGGGTTAACTTGCCTATTTTTTTTTAACATAGGCTGCTGCTATATAATTTTATGGATTCTATGGTATCTTAAAGTTATCATTTTGAATTGATATATATTAATTTCACTTATGTTTAACATCAGTCTGAGCATCAGAATTCGAAACTCTGATCAGGTAGGAGCTTCCACTCTGGTGATGGGTGTCCCCATTTATAGCTTTTGGTTCAGGACACCAGAAGGACCTTGGTCTTTGTTGTTCTACAGAATGTGAGTTAATGCTTCCTGGTTCCTCCACAGAGTGGACCAGCAAAACTCAGAGACTCCCAGTGGTCTATCTACCCAGCAGCATCAAACCCAGCTGGACTTCATATTTATGGTCTGTACATGAACTACAACTACTTCTCCATGGGACTGTCAGTCTGTCCAACATGGAGCTGATGTTTGGCTCCATGATCTCAGTCTGATGTGTCCTCCATGTATTGTTCTGTTCAGCTGCTGGAGGAAAACATTGTTAGTTTTGTGAAGAAGGAGCTGAAGAAGATCCAGAAGGTTCTGAGTTCAGATGAACCAGAAGGCTTAGAGAGTCAGTGGAAGGATGAGGAGCATATGAGGAGCAGCAGAAGGGCTTTTGTTAAGATCACACTGAATTTCCTAAGCAGGATGAAACAGGAGGAGCTGGTTGAACGTCTGCAGAGCAGTAAGAAGATTTTTACAGAGATTTAACCTGATGGAGAAATTATGACTTTATTTCAGTCAGAAGTGCAGAAAGAACAAATAATCTATTGAAAGGAATCGTTATGATACTAATGATATTCTTTAACCTTTCAGAGCTTTTTGTCACAAATTGTCAACGTAAACTTAAATCCAGTCTGAAGCAGAGGTTCCAGTCTGTGTTTGAGGGAATCGCTAAAGCAGGAAGTCCAACCCTTCTGAACCAGATCTACACAGAGCTCTACATCACAGAGGGAGGGACTGGGAGGGTCAATGATGAACATGAGGTCAGACAGATTGAAGCAGCATCCAGGAAACCAGGCAGACCAGAAGCAACAATCAGACAAGAAGACATCTTTAAAGTCCCACCTGGAAGAGATCAACCAATCAGAACAGTGATGACAAAGGGAGTGGCTGGCATTGGGAAAACAGTCTTAACACAGAAGTTAACTCTGGACTGGGCTGAAGGCGAAGGCCCACCAGAACATCCAGTTCATATTTCCATTCACCTTCAGAGAGCTGAATGTGCTGAAAAAGAAAAAGTTCAGCTTGGTGGAACTTGTTCATCACTTCTTCACTGAAACCAAAGAAATATGGAGCTTTGATCACTTCCAGGTTCTGTTCATCTTTGATGGTCTGGATGAAAGTCGACTTCCTCTGGACTTCCAGAACAAGGAGATCCTGACTGATGTTACGGAGTCCACCTCAGTGGATGTTCTGCTGACTAACCTCATCAGGGGGAAAATCTCTTCCCTCTGCTCTCCTCTGGATAACCACACGACCTGCAGCAGCCAATCAGATCCCTCCTGAGGTGTGTTGGCATGGTGACAGAGGTCAGAGGGTTCAATGACCCACAGAAGAAGGAGTACTTCAAGAAGAGATTCAGAGATGAGAAGCAGGCCAGCAGGATCATCTCCCACATCAATAGATCTAGAAGCATCCAGATAATGTGCCACGTTCCAGTCTTCTGCTGGATCACTGCTACGGTTCTGGAGGATGTGTTGGAGACCAGAGAGGGAGGAGAGCTGCCCAACACCCTGACTGAGATGTACATCCACTTCCTGGTGGTTCAGACCAAAGTGAAGAAGGTCAAGTATGATGGAGGAGCTGAGACAGATCCTCACTGGAGTCCAGAGAGCAGGAAGATGATTGAGTCTCTGGGAAAACTGGCTTTTGATCAGCTGCAGAAAGGAAACCTGATCTTCTATGAATCAGACCTGACAGAGTGTGGCATCGATATCAGAGCAGCCTCAGTTTACTCAGGAGTGTTCACACAGATCTTTAAAGAGGAGAGAGGACTGTACCAGAACCAGGACAAGGTGTTCTGCTTCATCCATCTGAGTGTTCAGGAGTTTCTAGCTGCTCTTTACGTCCATATGACCTTCATTACTCGTGGAATCAACCTGATGGAAGAACACAAAAAGAGTTCCTTTTTATCTAAATTATCTAAGACAGAAAAACCAAGAACTCTCTATCAGAGTGCTGTGGATCAGGCCTTACAGAGTCCAAATGGACACCTGGACTTGTTTCTCCGCTTCCTCCTGGGTCTTTCACTGCAGACCAATCAGACTCTCCTACAAGGTCTGATTAAAAAGACAGGAAGTAGCTCACTGACCAATCAGGAAATAGTTCACTACATCAAAAATAAGATCACCGAGAATCTATCTGCAGAGAAAAGCATCAACCTGTTCCACTGTCTGAATGAACTGAATGATCGTTCTCTGGTCCAGGAGATCCAACAGGCTCTGAGATCAGGAAGTCTCTCCACAGATAAACTGTCTCCTGCTCAGTGGTCAGCTCTGGCCTTCATCTTAGTGACATCAGGAGAAGATCTGGATGTTTTTGACCTGAAGAAATACTCTGCTTCAGAGGAGGCTCTTCTCAGGCTGCTGCCAGTGGTCAAAGCTTCAAACAAAGCTCTGTAAGTACCGACAGAATTTGGGTTTTTACGCCAAATACTAAAACCAGGAAAGAGTGACTATTATCCCAATTAAAGTTGACTTTCAGTTATAAAAAAAAGTTGTTTTAAATAAATACTAGTTGAGCTGATTTTCGATCTTTGCACAAATTGATTTATCTTATCAAAGGGAAATATAATTACTTATTTTTCTTCCTCTATTGTTGTAACTAGTGAATTACGTTTAACCTCACTAGACCTAGAAACAAGAAATTAAGTCACATATATGCTTTTAAGAAATGGTCATCATATTATATCTTAGCTTACATCTTCTGTACATTTACTGAAGATCTGCCTTCTCCAACATCCCCCATCCTCACAGAAATATTTATAGATAAAGCTAAAGTGATTCAAGTTGCATAAATGAAAAGTTGGTCCACATGTCATTCTCATTAGGGGGGCTAACAGCTGCTGCTCTGTCAGCTCTGACTTTCAGAGAGCTTCAGACACACTTGATTGAAAAAGCTGCACCAATGTGTAAAAGCCAGTAAATCCTTGGTCACATCAATTTTTCCAAGAAGTGCATGCTGGAAACATAAAAAGGTGATATTCCTCTGATATATTTCCTAACTTCCACCATATTCTTGCTGATGAACTTAGAAGGGTCAAAGACCCTGAACTGTCATGATTTTATCTAGTGCTCTGACCCACATGCAGAAGACCAAACAGAGAGACCAGGGAAGAGTTTAACAGGTTTATTTAGAATGATGAGATGAGTTCAGTGCTGCTCTGAACACTGGCGAACCGGTACTGGAAAGTGAGGGGAAGACACCGCGGTTAGTTCAAACCTCAGTGGGAAATTAGATTCTTTGATTTGAAGAGGAGGAATAGGTTGCAGACTCACATTTGCAGAAAAAGGTGTCTCTTATTGGGAATCCAGTCAGTGTGAGATGTTCCAGTGATTGTCTTGTTCAATGGAGGGCGGACAGGGTTTACCCAGATTGCGGTTGTTCCTTGGTGAACGGAGAAGCTGACTGCCACTTAGATTTCCTGCGGTACTTGAACTGAGGTTATTGTGGAGATGTATCCCCTGCTCAGAGAGAAGCCCCAGATGATACTTGGGGGGAAAGGTTGATCCAAACCACAAACTTGAATCCTCAGCTCAGTTTGGTTCTCGGAAGATCCTTCCAGTGGAAAGAAGGTCAGCGACATCCAGTTTGCAGGATGATTTCCTTCGAAGGGGCAAAGACAAAAAAACAGAGAGGTTAAAACTCAGGTTGACAAAAACTCGGTTTGACTAAGCAAAACTTAGCTTGGCTAGAGTACCTCAAACTGGCAAACACTCTGGCGTCGAGGTAGTGGCAGTCAGCAGCTTAAGAGTGCTCCTTTAATGAGGTAACTCTCCGCAGGTGTGTGAGGATGCCAACCAGAACCAGGCGCCTTCTCAGCCTGATATCTTTCCATTTAAACCTTGTTTGTAAAGATATAAATTGATTGTTTGTTTAGGTAATTTAATCTAATTTGAGCTGAACTGGATAAAGTCACTTTTCCAAGTCTTCTAAAAAAGAATCCTCCAAGGTTTCCATGAAGATCACTATGAAGAAACTTACTGTTGGGTCAGAGGAGAGATACGCCTAGATTAAACTAATGATTGACTGACTACAACAGAGGCCCTCGCTAAGCGAGCTCAAAGAAAGCCCAATACTCTATAAAGTATGATTAGATAATTTTCTTTACTCTACTCTTTTTCAGTACATTAAAATGGGACAAAGCATCCTAAAGTTTGAACTCTCAAGATATTCTAACTAGTGTGTGTCATTAGGATCGCAATTATCGCAGTTAACGCAAGGCCATTTTAATGGCTATAATTTTTTAACGTGAGATTAACGCTATGTGGTTTTATGGCACAATTTTTCAAGTACTGGCTATCCCCGCTGCAGCCCGCGAAGAAGGCGGGGCTATTTTCCCCCAGTCTATGCATTTTCCATAGGCTTCGAGAGCTGAGCTCCTCAAGGAAAAAGACGCTTATACACTGGTGTGACGCTTTAAGCCCCTGACCACCAACAAACAAGTTGAGTGCTTCCTGTGCCTAGTAGGCAACCTGAAAGCCGCGCTTGAGAAAACAGATTACTGACGTGGGAAACTGAATTCTGCTACGGCACTCCTTGCTGCTCTGTGTATGCCACAGGTCAGTATCGTGGGTGTGCGTGTGGGTGGGTGGGTGTGTGTGTGTTCTCATTTCGTTAATCAATACATGAAAAGTAACTTTCTAGAGTATAGACTACCTCCATCTAGTGATGTCGGTTCATTGATTTTGATGTATTGATTGAAAATTGTTCCGCTGCTATTACCTTGGTTAATTGACATCTAATGTTAACTCTACTACATTTTTTATAGCAGTAGGGTAAAAATGCTTGTCTTTTGTTCAAAAGACTGTATTAACTGTAAAGACTGCCTTTTACATCAGCCTGTTTTCAGGGCCTTTTGTCTTGGCTATATTTGTTATTTTTTGCCACATGCCTCCTCATCTTCTTGCCATAGGTTTCCATGGCATAAATCAGTATCTGTGACCTGTTTTCATTTTTTAAAAAGAGACATTGGCACAAACCTAGCCTGTATGATTGACTGTATGTCATCGCGAGGCCCTCATTAAGCGAGCTCAAAGAAAGCCCATTACTCGATTAAGTATAATTAGATAATTTACTCTACTCTTTTTCAGTACATTAAAATGGGACAAAGCATCCTAAAGTTTGAACTCTCAGGATATTCTAACATTGTGTCTCTTAGGAGGCAAAGTCCAGCTTATCTTTTTTTTATATATACTTTAAAGTATTATTTACTTTAATAAACCCAGAGGGAAATTAATTATCTGCACTTAACCCATCCCCTTGGGGAGCAGTGGGGTTGCCATTCATCTGCACCCGGGGAGCAGTGTGGGGTTAAAGGTCTTGCTCAGGGAGCCAGTGTAGCAGTTCGTTATCAATTAGATGCTTTCTGTAGTTACTATTAAAAACAGCCAATTTTTATGTTTGCTTGTTTGTTTTTTCCAGTTTACCATAGAGGAAAACTCTGTGAGTCATTCTTAAAAAGTTCAGTCAAGGCAACTGGACGTGACATTTTCTAGAAAACGTTTATCCTCTCATCCAAGAGGCTTCTTCAGTTCTAACTAGCAGTGCGGAGCACTGAGATTAATATACTGCAGGTAGAGGGTTTTTTCAGGCTTGACCATGACCTGGATGACTGAGAATCTTCCCAGTCTGTGACTAATTTTTATTGGAGCAAAGCATAAATATTATCCAGAGGTTGGTTAACTTCACACTTTATATTTGTTTTCTCTGTAATAAAGTAAATCAACTTATAATCTTATAATCTTTATTCCCTATTACCCCACAAATGTGTCCTTTGTATTTAACCCATCTCTTATGGAGCTGTGGGCAGGAGTGCAGCTTTCATGTAGTATTTCTGGGCTCAAGCTGTCATGGTAGAAAAGAACGACTCAGGATAAGAGCAACCACGGAG
>JAGKQL010003329.1:7613-23501 GCA_018398635.1 Cyprinodon brontotheroides | reverse complement strand
CCAAGACATCCTTGTTGACCGTGAACTGGACTTTCTGATTCTAACGGAAACTTGGCAACAGCCTAATAACTATTCACAACTAAATGACTCCACTCCACCCGGGTTTGTTTACCTTTGCCAGCCCCGCGTGACGCGCCGAGGAGGCGGTCTCGCGGTACTCTACAACGAGAAATGGAAGGTGGTTCCCGTCACTGTGCCTTCCTACAACTCATTTGAATGCCTGTCCTGTACACTCTCTGGCCCTACACCTACCATTGTTGCGGCCGTCTATCGCCCCCCCAAGCCACATAGTGACTTTTTAAATGAACTAACAGATCTTCTAACCCTTCTCTCCTCTCTCTCACCCAATGTAATATTGGTGGGGGATTTTAATATTCACATGGACAATTTTAACCTTCCCCTCGCCAGAGATTTCCTATCTTGTCTGGACAATTTTGGTTTTGATCAGTTTTCCAATTTTCCAACTCACTCTAAAGGTCATACTCTTGACCTAATTTGTTGCTCTGGTCTTACCCCCTCTAACTGTTCAGCTGAGGATCTTCACATATCTGATCATTTCCTCCTTTTATTCAGCATTTCCCCTCGTCTCTTCACAGCAAAGACCCCACGGCTCCTTTCATACCGGAACATTAAGAACATTAACTTGGACACTCTCTCTTCACACATCCTAAGAACTTTAATCCTGGATTCTTCTTCCTCACCGGATGAACTGACATCTCAATACAATAACTGCTTAAATGATATTTTGAACCTCCTTGCCCCAACAAAATCCCGGACTGTCACCTTTTCCCACTCCGCCCCCTGGTTTACCCCTGAACTCCGGACCATGAAGGCTAAGTGCCGTCAACTTGAAAGACTTAAAAAGAAAACCGGTTTAACAATTCACAGTGAAATGTATATAACTCAGATAACTCAATATAAAGAACTAATCACTAAAACTAAATCCACTTACTATTCCAACCTGATCTCCTCACACGAAAGTAATTCTCGGACTCTGTTTTTGGTGTTTAACAATATTTTCAAATCCCCAGCTTCTCTTCCTCCCCACCTATGCTCAACTGACGCCTGCAATTCGATTATGCAGTTTTTCAATGATAAAATCAAAATAATTCACCAGTGCCTGCCTCCTATCCTGTCACCCCCTTCCCCTATAACCCCTTCACCCTGCCAGCCTTTTTGCAGCTTTTATCTCCCTACCCTCTCCGATATTTCTGATTTTATCAACAAATCTAAATCTTCCACCTGCCCACTTGATCCCATCCCGTCTGCCCTGGTTAAATCCTGCCTTCACGCTCTCCTCCCCTTCATAACTGCCATCATCCACTCCTCTCTTGGTTCTGGAATTGTTCCATCTCTTTTCAAAACTGCTATTATCACTCCTATTGTGAAGAAACCTGGACTAGATCCCAACAATTACAATAATCTCAGGCCAATTTCAAATTTACCCTTTATTTCAAAAATATTGGAAAAAACAGTTGCTTCTCAACTTCATTCTCACTTAACTCACAACAACCTTTATGAACAGTTCCAGTCTGGCTTCCGTCCCCGTCATAGCACTGAAACCGCCCTCTTAAAAATAATCAACGATCTTTTAATAGCAGCTGACTCTGGTCTAATTTCCATCCTCATTCTTCTTGATCTAAGTGCAGCCTTCGACACAGTTTCACACTCTACCCTACTCCATCGACTTTATACAATTGGCATCACTCACACTCCCCTAGCCTGGTTTCAATCCTATCTTTCTGGCCGCACTCAGTTTGTTCAGATTAAGTCATATCGTTCCAACTCCTCTCCAGTTACCACCGGTGTTCCCCAAGGCTCTGTTCTAGGACCCCTACTTTTTATCATCTACATTCTCCCCCTTGGCAATATCTTTAGGAAATTCAACATCAATTTTCACTGTTATGCGGATGACACCCAGCTCTATCTTTCTTGTAAACCAAACTCTTCACTCCCACCTCCTTCATTAATCTCCTGCTTAACCGAAATAAAATCCTGGTTCACCTCCAACTTTCTTAAACTGAATAATGACAAGACCGAAATCCTCTTAGTGGGAACAAAATCTACTTTATCCAAAGCTGACAGTTTCTCCCTTTCATTTGACAACTCCATAATTTCCCCCTCACCTCAGGTCAAGAGTCTGGGTGTCATCCTTGATAGTACCTTGTCCTTCTCCTCTCACATTAACAACCTTACCCGTTCCGCTTACTTTCACTTACGCAATATCAATCGCCTTCGCCCCTCTCTCTCCACTAGCTCCACCTGCACTCTTGTTCATAGTCTGGTCACTTCCCGCATTGATTACTGTAATTCTCTTCTTTTCGGTCTTCCTCAAAAATCCATTCACAGGCTTCAGTCAGTACAAAACTCAGCAGCTCGCATCATTTCTAGAACCCCTTCTTTTCATCACATCACCCCAGTCCTGCAGCAGCTCCACTGGCTACCTGTGAAGTATAGAATTCAGTTCAAAATCCTCCTACTTACTTTTAAAGTTATTCACAATCTCTCCCCTCCATACCTTTCTGACTTACTTCAAATTTCTACTCCCTCCCGCATTCTTAGATCTTCTTCTACCACTCACTTAGTTGTTCCTTCAGCCCGTCTTAAAACCATGGGGAGCAGAGCTTTTTCACGTTCTGCGCCCACACTCTGGAATTCTCTCCCCTCTGACATCTGCAATACCGAGTCTTTACCCGTATTCAAATCCAAACTCAAAACCCACATGTTCAAGATTGCCTTTTCATTATGATTTTATATTACTTTCCTCTGTGTAATTTGTGTTGTTTCTTTTAATTATGACGACTGTTTTTACCATTTATTGTTTTTACATGTGGACAGTGAACCTTGAGTGTTTTGGAAGTTATATAGCAGGGCTCTGGCAGTTCTCCTCTTGTTCCTCCTTGCACAAAGGCGGAGGTAGCAATCCTGCTCCTGGTTTGTTGCCGTCCTTCTGGTGTACTAGCCTGTCTCTTGGTAGTGCCTCCAGCCTCTGGACACTACGCTGGCAGAGCATGCCCTCTTGCCACAGCTCGTATTGATGTGCATCCAGGATGAGCTGCATTACCTGAGCCACCTCAGGGTTCCTACAGCCACCTCACACAGCATAAGGCAAGTTAAATTCAAGACTTTTTAAGACTTTTTAAATGCCACTTGAAATAAAACTTTAAGACCAAATTACACTAGAAATACAAGTTAGAAAAACCTGCTTTTCTCAAGAATCCAACCCAAAGGTTTATTTTAACATAAACCACTGCACTAATGTTTCAGATTTTGAAAAGCTTCCCATACAGGAAGAAGCTAAAACCACACAAATGACAGATATATTTGAACAATTATTTAACTGAATTCACAAACTTTTTTTAGCAGGGAACAAAACAGATCAGTTTTAAAGCCTCAACATAACCAGTGCTAAGTCTTTTTTTGCAGCTATTTTTCTTTGCATCGTTTTCTTAGTATGTTTGATTTGGTGATAAATGGAGGCGTTTGCAGAGACAAGGGTGGAACAAAACTGAGAAATACCAGCTGTTTCTAGGTAACTTCGATTTTGACACTTTTGTGTTTCGTTGCTTCGCATGTGACTCCACTGCCTTAATTCCCATCGTTCCGAGCTTGAATATGACTTCTTGCACAAAATCCACTGTGCCTCATGTATGTTCCCTGGTTTTAGCCATGGAGAAAACTCTTGGCGAGGAGCCAGTTTTAGTTACATTTACACTTGCTCATATTTTCAGACAAAAAAGTAAATGGCATTACCTCCCAAATGTCCCGGCCGCCAACAAGCTTTTTATTGGATTCTAAGCTTATCGGGGCCGAGGAACCAATAATGGCGAAAGCTTAGATTATTTTTTTATACAAAAAAGGTAAATTTTTAATGTATTTTCAGATTACAAAAAAAATCATGATAAAAATAATCCCTATTTATGATGTTTTTCAAAAATTAAGACCTACGAAAAGACTGATTTAAGACATTTTAATACCAATTAAGGCCCTTTAGTTTTATTTTAAGGAATTCAATGCCTTTTAAGAATTTTTAAGGACCCGCGGGAACCCTGCACCTATGTGGGTTGTAGAGTCCGTGTCACTCTATCACGAGTAGGGCTGGGTATTTTCGCCAAAGTCCTGAATCGATTCGATTTTGATTAATAAAGTACTAAATCGATTAATTTCGATTCGATCTGTTTTTAAAATAATGAAAGTGGTTCAACTGTGTTTCAAAATACTCATGTATTTTATTTTTTCCTTTCATATTAAAGACAAAGTGCAAACTTGTAAATCAGACAGTTTAAACTTGGGATGTGAACAAAACTGTCTCATAAGTGCAAACTTGTTTGTGAAAAGTGAAAAAAATGAAGCCTCACTCACTCAGACTTGCATGAGCTGCATTATCTCCACTGCACAAACCATATTTGCAGCGTTGTCTGTTACAACTACAGGGTGTTTGCTAGTCAGCCTCCATTTGTTAATGTCTTCAACCTATTGGATATATTTGCAGCTGTCTGGCTTGAAGTAATCTTGAGTGCATCTTTCCTGCTCATTTGAATGTGAATGTCATGTACTAATCGATCTCATTCCCTTGACATCGATTTTGCAAAAATGTAAACAATCGATTCAAAATCGATTAAATCGATTTTTTTACCCAGCCCTAATCCCAAGTGTGAAAGCACCATCAACATTCAAAAGTGGTAAAACCACCAGCCAGAAAGCAGTGGTTTGTCGTCCCCACCTGCAGAACCCCTCCTTGGTTGAGTTTGTCTTGCTGATTGCAAATAATTATTACATGTTTGCACAACAGCATGTGGAATTGACTGCCAATCAGTGTTGCTTCCAAAGTGGACAGTTTGATGTGTTCCCTTTATTTTTTACCAGTATATATGAGTTTTAACTGTATCTGAAGTTCTCTTTTACAAAAACACAGCGCACTAGTTAAGAGCGCTGAAAAATATCAGATTTTCTGTCGTTTGAGGCGCACAAAGGGTAAAGAGATGGTGGGGAAACAGTATCTGATGGCAAGATTTAATCGTCCCAAACACGGCGGAAATGCTACAAGATGAAGCGATCCAAAGGTAATCTTAAAATGTTTATTGGCAACAAGATAAAGAATGCACTTTATGTGATTCTGGATAAGAGATAAGATCAAACTCCACACGCTCCCTAGATTATGAGCTGATAGCACCCATTCAGCTGTGTTGCATGGCAGAGCAGAGCTCCTTAAACGAAATTCCCCAATTTGCTCGTACGCCACGGTTATGATGGAAATTGGAGCACAATCAAAAGAAAGCTGGAATACAATGTAAAAGACAGGATACCAATTAGAGTTGTCAAAAATATTGATATTTAAAAAATTGTTGATACTAAAACGTTGTATCCGGATACGATACTCATTTTCAAAAGCCGCGATATCACCCCCCAAGCATCCCCCCCATCCCCCTCTGCGCGACACTACCCTGCCGATGCTGTGCCCATCTCTCTCTGTCCTCTCCATCACAGTGATGCACAATAACAGTAAAGAACATGGCCAGTGCTGCTGCTGGAGAGCCAAAACAACCAGGAAGGAAAACCGAAGGATGTGAATAGGCTGGTGTGCAAACACTCTTTCGAGGAAGTGGCGTCTAGCCAGTACGTCTAACTTGGCGAAACATCTGAAGGACCGACACCCTGACCTTTTCACTGAACTTCAAACAGGTTAGTGTCTTTCATTTCAAACTTATCTATTACTGATGTTATCGTGGCCGGTGGCCCACATTAATGTTGGTGCGTTATTATTAGCCATTAGCCTCACATAGCAATTCAAGGCTAACGTCACTTAATGATCATAAACAACGTAAATAAATAAATAAATGAATCAGGCACGTAGTATGTCCCTATTACGATAATTGACACAGTGTCAGTATACATACGCATAGAGTTAATACGCTAAATAAATTAATGTTGGTGACTGAAAAGTGTCATTTTCTCTCTTAAAGTCACAGAATGAAGCAGAGAGAAGTAGACCTGCGTCCAAACACCATCAAACACAGCCAACTCTACCTTCTATGTTTGACCAACGACGAAAATATGATGCCAAGTCCCCAGAAGCTATGAAAATAAACGGTGCTGTGGCAGAGTAAATATGTATGGATCAGGTTCCTATTTACACTGTGGAGAAACCTGGGTTCCAACAACTTCTTAAGCAGCTAAACCCACGGTATTGCTCCTCCCTCCCGGAATTACTTTGTGTAAAGTGAAATCCCAGAGCTGAACAACAGTACAAAATAAACAGTCTTGCAGCAGCTTCTGGGGAATTCCAGGACCACTGACCTATGGACCAGCAGGGCTGCATTCTCTTTCATGGCCGTAACCCTGCAATTTATTACAGAGTCCTGGGGCATGGAGAGCTGGTTTCTGGGATGTGTTGGGCTACATTCAGAGCATACAGTAGACAGCTTAAGGGGGGCTTTGGAGGAGATGGCATAGAAAACATGAAAGCTGGACATAACTAATATGGCAGCCATCACTACAGATAATGCTTCAGATAACAAGAAAGTATTTCTGCAGCATTTCCCATGGGTCCCATGCTTTGGTCACAACCTGCACTTAGCCAAAAAAAAAGGGTCTGGATATCAATAGTGTATCAGCTTTCAAAAGGTCACCGAAGATGACCCAGCAGCTGAAGAAAAAAAACAAACACAGACTCATCCATGACGAGCCAACACGCTGGGACTCAACTTTTGAATCGGTGGACAGGTTTATTGAACAGCAGCAAGCAGTCAGTGCAGTTTTAGCAGAGGACAGAAAGTATCTTACGCCAAAAGATTCAGACATCACCATTCTTGAGACTGTAAAAGAGGTACTGAGCCCATTAAGCTCTTAGTGGGAAGAAGCATACCACTCTGTCCTCTGTCCTACCCTTAACCTGGAAGATATATTCCACAATAACAATTGATGACACAAGCAGTTTCTTAGAACATCAGCTGAGGCAGAAAATTGGAGATGATCTGAAACACAGATATGAGGACAGGAATCTACAGCTGGTATTGAACACAGCCACCTTCCCTGATCCCCACTTCAAGGACACTTTTACTACATTAAAACAGCATCTTGTGGATAATATGCAAGGTCTGCACAATCAGAGAGTCCCAGGTTTTCAAACATCTCCTTCATCTGCAGCCCAGCCAATGAAGAAATACAGAACAGATCTGGAGGAACTTTTATCAAACATTCAGGGGGAGAGCAAGAAACAATATGGAGATGATAAACCAACAGCATCCACAGATGAAGATCCAGAATGCAGGCTCAGGAATGAGTTGATATTATATGAAACCAACCCTGAGCAGAGTGCAGAGGAGGACCCCTTAAGTTCTTACCTCATCTTGCCCACGCTGCCAAAAAATACCTATATAGCTGCTTCAAGTTGTGCCTCATTTGCAGCCCAAGAAAGGCAAGACTTACCAAAGAACACATTGACATGCTTGTATTTGTAACAAAAAATCTGCAAACAACAAAACAAAAAAGAGGAAAATGCACTTTCTGAACACTGTGGTTGAATAATTCTGTGCCCTTTGCTGTTTCAGACTTTTTTTTAACAGGTGCAGCTGCTGAGAATAAGTCATTTATTGTTGTTTGTTAACTGGTTTGGCTAGTGTCATTGTTATGTGTGTAAAGCATAGCCAAGGAAGTAACACTTGAGTTATTTTATTTATTTATTTTTTAAGGTTATGAACTCTGAACTCTGAGTGGATCTACTGAGAGTAGATTAAAGAACTCAAACAGCTTTTATGAAACAAAACCTTACAGTTTCCAACCTTAGGTTAGATCAATTCAGAGTGTTTGGTTAAACCTGCCTTGGTAAACAGGCCTCAGGAGCCTTAAACCTAAACCCCCACCTCTAGATTGCCTGCCTTTGTCCAGACTCTGCACAAGTCTTTTCTGCATGCCAAGAACCAAACCCTGAGAACAAACAATCAGTTCTTAATATTTAATAATCTTTTAACCTTAATCTTACATTAAGGTTAAAGACCTCTTCTTTCTTTTCTCAAGACCAAACTCTTTTTGCCGTCCAGTTGCTGTTATAGTGTTGTAAAGCACAATAAAAAAAAACACCATAAAACACTATAAAACAATGAAAATGTATCAAAGGTCTTTTGTTTTGTTTTTTTAAGCACAACATTGAAATTAAGGACTGGTATATTTCCCCCTAGTTGGTTTAGAGTTCAGAGTGCAAAAGGTAAAACCACTCCCAACACCATCATACCAGCGCTTTGAACTCTGAACCAACGTTTTAGGGGAAATGGAGCAGTCCTTACTTTCATTTTGTTTGAACCAAAACAAATAGAGCTTTTAAACTCCTTCATTGTTTTCTCAGTTTCTTCCAGATTACGGTAATAAATACTAAGAACTGAATGTTGCATCTCTGTGTTTGGTTCTGGGTGTACAGAATAGACTTGTGCAAGCAGATGAAGCAACGTGTGGGCAACAGCAGACAACCTAGAGGTAGAGATTAAGGATTATGACTCCTGGCCTACCAGCACACAATACAAGGAACTAAGTCTTCACAGAAATAGACTTCTTTTTAATAGGACACTTAATTTAGTCACATTAGATTGGGAGATGTAATTTATCTACAAGTGACAAAGATGAAATGCTTTTAACCAGTGTTCATTGATAATCTAGTTACAGCATGTAATACCCTTCTTTGTAGAATACTGTAAAATTTACAATCCAACACAATCCAAATTTATCCTCAATCGCTGATCAGCATCATCAAATTCTTTTGTTTGCTTTTGATGGTCTTTAAATGTTTTATTAGCTGGTAGGTTCTGCTGTACTGGCCACATTCAACACAGCTGAAATTCAGATCCTGAATTATTCTTTTCTTTTTTTTTTTTTTTACATGGTCTTATCTATGCAGGCCTTTATTTTTCTGACTAAAGGGTCAAGCACAGAGGCCCGATTAGAAATAGGGCTTAAGGGCCTACAGGATTGATGATAAAATTATATTAGAGAGAAAATGTTTATTATTGTGAAAACATGATCTGCTTAAATACATTATATTCTCCTGACTTCACTGCAAGTACACGTTATACACAGATGAGGAGGTTAAATTATTGACTTTATTTTGCTTTGCCGATTATATCTGCAGGTGTGTGTAATAAGTCTTTATAGGGGGTTATAAATCATTTTGAACATAAGACTTCTATTTCATTTTTAATGTGTGAGAAAATTTTTTATTTATCCAGTCAGTGTTTAACTGACTGAATAAACTGGCGCAATAAGTTAAGATACAACAATGTGCTTTTTAAATTCAGCATACTGCAAAAAAGAAAATAATAACAACAATGGTATGGGAAAATCATTTGATATAAGAGATTTTATTATATAAAATTGCTGCTTATAAATGAATTATTGGCTGATCAATAAAATACAATCAGACTGATAACTTAATTCTGAATATAAAAGAAAACCTAGGAACATTGACATCATAACTGACCTAAATCAACATTTTGTGCAGATAAATTGGTCTTTAGGGTTGCATCTTTATTTAGTTAAATATACCTGGTCTAAACTTGTTAGGTTGTGCATCGTTTGGCCTAAAACCTTCATAGTGCTGACCTCTAGAGGTTGAAACTTGGCTACTAAAGGTGAATCTTCCTATTAGTTAAAACAGTGCAGCTTAGTACACATCTATATCACATTCTACAAATGGTAGAATGATCTAGGTGATAGCTTTCCAGTTTCCTGCTTGTGGACGCCCTTGTCTTATTCCACAACCTTTGGAAATGTTACAACTATGGCAGACCGTTTTGAAATTTATTAGAAGCACTATCCTCTCTTTCGTTCCATTTGTAGATCCCTAAAATAAGATTCTTCCTGATCAAAACTACATGCCTACAAGTCAGAACTGTAGACAGAGACTTCCTAAATTACATTTTTTGCCAGCAAAAACTAAATTTCTTGATGCAAAAAATAGTTAGTATAAAAATTCAAATACTTAGAAATCTTTATAAATTTTAAGTGGCCGTTTCGACATTTATTATCTTGATAGAATACATATATTGCAGATATCAAAAAGCATTTTTTCTTAGTCAAAATTTACATTTTGGATATCTTAAATTACATTTTTCCTATCTAAAACTGATTTAGGATGAAGGATGAACACTAATTTCAGATCTCCATAATCAAGTTGCTACCAGTCATAATGACAATTTCGGATATCAAAAATGAATATAACATTCTAGAAATCCAGAAATCTAAGACATTGAAACTATATTTCTACTAGTGGAAATGTTCTTGTCAAATGTTGTTATATTACTTGTTAAACTGAAATTTTAATAATGCCCATCTAAGTTTTAGATACTTCAAATATATTTGACTAACTTCCAAAAGAATAATGGGGCTCCGTTTTAACATAAAAAAGGCAGGCTGACTAGTCACATTTCTTTTTTTTTTAGTTTTTATGGCACTAGTGGCTCATTTTGTTTCGACAGCAGGCTGACAGGAAACGCTAAAGCATTGTACCTAGTCACGATTACAATGTTCCTAGTCAGAACTGTATTGTAGATATCACTAATTACATTTCTGCAAGTAGAAATTTCATTTTAAGTAATCAAATTTATACTAGTAAGAACTACATTTCATATATATACAAATTTTTACTTATCCAAGTGGCCGTTTTAACACATATTTGTTTGACCGGATAAGTATTTCAGATATCTTTAATAGAATTTTTCCCATTCAAAATAAACATTTCCAATATCTGAAATGTAATTCTTACTACTGTAGTACAAAATTACATAAATTTTCCCAATAATGTTTATTGGGCTTGTATGTCCAGGTACCTAAAATAAAATTTTTCCTATCTAAAATAAACATTTTGGATGTCTAAAACTAAATGCTCATGAGGATAAACTCTAATGTCTGATCTCCATGCTCCAGTTACTACTAGTCACAATGAAAATTTAAGGTATTAAAAATGAATATAAAATCCTAGATATCCAGAAATCCAATTCTTGAAATGAATAATATATTTCTACTAGTAGAAATGGCCTTATCAGCCTTATTACTGATAGATGACTAGTTAAATCGGAATTTCAGATATCTAAATTTTAATAATGCCTATCCAAAATCCAGTTATATATATATATATATATATATATATATATATATATATATATATATATATATATATATATATATATATATACCTAAAAATATATTTTGACTAACATAAAAAATGGCTTAACAATTCAAATAAAGATTTCAGAAATCTGAAATGTAATTCTTACTTTTACAAATTACATCACTTTTTCCCATTCATGTTTAGGGCTGTGACTTTCATAAATAATATTACTTCTATCCAAAATAAACATTCTGGATGTCTAAAAATGACTTTCAGATGTCTGTATAACTAACAGTAGCATAGCTTATGTAGTTTTAAGTCTTGGGAACATAAATTTAAGACATTCTGTTTTGTAAATGTAGTTTTCTCCCTGTGGATTTAAAAACAGTAATTGCACCAGTGATAGTTTAATCGCCAGAACCGAATAAAAATAAACATTTTGTTTTGTATACACTCTGTATATACAAAAGTATAATAAAAGTAATCTAAGTCTTGGATATCTATGGTGGCACATCTACTAGGCCCAACTCGGTGTCATCTTTCATGTTAACCTTATGAAATTTAGGAAACTAGGAGAAGTACTTTTTTAAGCCTATGAGGATTATTCATGGGGAGGTCAAGATAACGAATATATGTTTAATGTCAACTTATCTTCGTATTCGGCAGCCAGATAAGCTGATCAGGAAGGCCAGCTCTCTGATCGAATGCCCTCCAGACTCAGCACAGGAGGTGGAAATCAAATGGATCCAAACTAAATTAACACTTCTGTTAGATAATGTCTCCCACCCCCATGCATGAAGCTGTTGCAGAACTGGAAAGCTCCTTCAGTGACAGACTGCTGCACCCTAAATGCACCAGGGTGTGTTATCACAGATCCTTCCTCCCTGCAGCTGTAAGACGCTATAACCACCACTGTTCCCAACATCCTAAACAAGTTGTTACATTAATGCTGGTTTTCTACATTAGTCAGTTAAATAACATGCTGCTGTTATTTTGCACCTCTCTGGAGTTGCTGCTATTTTAAAATATCCATATAATAAAAATGGCCATGGCTGCATATTGGTTATTTATTCTCCAGATGCACAGTTTTATATTGTTAAAACACTTTACAGTACCCCTTAGAAAAAAGTAGTATACTTGAAGTATACTAAATTGGGAAATTTTTAACTTTACTAAAGTATACTTTAGTAAACACTTTTTATACTTCTCAGTGTAAGTCAAGTACACTTCACTATACTATTGTTAAGTATATGAAACATAGTTTAGAATAAGTAAACTCTAAGCTCACTGCCTGATTTTAAGTATGAAATTAGTGCACTTTTAGTATACTTGAATAAACTACTTTTTGCTAAGGGACATTATTTTTATAACTCTTCACTATTATGTTATTCTTATATATTTTTCTAAGGTCCACATTTGTGTGACCATTTTTCTGTGATCTAATATGGATATAACACCAGAATTCCCCTATTGTGGGGCAATAAATAGATTTTCTATACTATTCTAGCCTTTTTAAAAGCTCCTTAAATATTTATTACAGTGACAAAGAGGGATGATAGCTACTTTAACACGGCTAACTTTATTTCTCTGGTTAACACAGCTTTTATTTTCCCCAGCAAAGGAGAAATAGTAAAGAAAGTAGGTGATCTCCTGACAGACATTGAATAAAAGTAGTCTGGACACATTTTACCCAGATGAAGTACTCTGCACATCATGCTTGGTTCAGGTTGATAAAAGACGTTGCCTGGAACCGGTTCCTACCTGTCCTCCGATGGTGATGTCGAAGAAGACAATCGGATTGTTGGGGTTCGATGGTTGAACAGACATTTTTGGTGCTCTGCTTGGTTTATTAATTTAAAAAATATATATCACACTTGAATCATTTGAATCGCCTGTACACATAGAGCATGCGCAGATCAGACAGGAGGTACGGTGGCTCACGAAAGACACATGAGATAATGGGGGAAAAAAGACAAGCGCGATATGAGCGCTGAAGGTGCCCCCTAGTGGTCATGTAAGGTACTTCTTCTATCTTCTCATTGGTGGATCGATACAACGTCGGGTGAATACCGCCACCATCTGTACATTATTTAGTAAATCCACCTACTGTATTCAGTTTGAGTCTTTTGATGTGTAAAAAAATATATATATATATATATATATATATATATTTTTATTTTTATTTTTTATTTTTTTTTATTTTACTGATTTATTCTCTACCTCTCCTCTGTTCCCAATATTTCTTTTAGACTTAATTATCTTTCTCTTTTGCTTACTTTCTCCCTCATCCTCTCTTTTAGCAGCATTTTTAAAACACCTTCATCAAAACATCAAATATAGTGACCAACATTGACCTTAGACAAATACTCTTATGAAAGTACCTACTTTACAGATTAAAATCTGAACAATGTGACTGGCATATAATTCCAGTCATCCAGTCAGCTCTTTGTAAAAACACATTTTACTGCATTTCTAATAGCATCCCTTCTTTAGTAAAGTCTCCATCAGATCTTTACATTTTATTCTTTATAAGATAGATTCAGCTCAGTCAGAATGAATGGAGAGAATCAGTTAACATATATGCTCAAGTCTTTGTACAGATGGTCGACAATATTCCAGTACCTGAAATCCTTTTGAATTATTCTAACTTTTGCTGTTAGGCTCTCTTTCCTGCTGGAAAGTAAACTCTACTAGTCTTAAGTAGCCTAATTTCCCAATAGTTTGACACATTTTTTTAGAATTAGAAAAATAAAAAATTGTTATGATCAATCTAAAAAGCTGTGTTTTGCAACAATTATATACAAAGGCCAATTCTTAAGTCTTTTATTTTTTGAGGGTCTTTGTTGCGTTGTGTTTTGATGCTGTTGAAAAATGAAGCATTAAAATCAGCTGTTAACAGTTTTACAAATCAAACATTTAGTTTTAGGAATTATTCAACTAGCCAGTTTAATTTATTTAGTTTAGCCAGTTTAATTTATTTAGTTTAGTTTATTCATTTAAAGAAACAGGGACAGCGTGCAATAAACATTAACCTCAAGGGGAGAGATGCATTGTACCAGGATATACCTCAAATGCTTATTATCACCCTTACAGTATCTGGGCATGTTATAGTAAAATACATACAGCATCATACATACATCGATAATGGCATTTATATTGACCAGATTTATAATTAAAAAAAATAACTAATAATAATAATTAAAAAAACTCAAGCCTTCACATGCAAAAAAATCCCATTAAAAAAAAATTATTCACACCTTTCACTTACTAAGGACCGCTCTTAGAGACTTCAGAACACACGCACGCACACACACATGGTCACAATTTGGTGACATGAATCAAATTTTTGATTCTGTAGAAGGCGGTGAGGATGGGTGGGGGCAGGTGGGCTCTCCTCATCCTCCATAGGAAGTACATGCTCTTTTTTGTCCTTTTGACCAGTGAGGTGGTATAAACAGGTGGTTCTGCTTCGCTGATCTAATGGCATGGTTAAAGTTGGCATGCCCTGTCCTCAGTGCCTCTCTGTCACCAGAGTTGAAAGTTGAGTTATATGCTTTTAGCGATTTCTGAACCTCCCCATTCAACCAGGGTCGTTGGTTGGCCCGGGTCGTGATGTTCTTTGTGATGCTGACATCCTCAACGCATTTGTTGATGTAGGCTGACACAGTCATGGTATACTCATCTATATTTATTTTGTTGTCATTGGTTGCTGCAGCTTTGAACATGTTCCAATCAGAGCATCGAAAACAATCCTAAAGTTTCTCCAAAGCCCCAGCAGACCACACTCTGACTTCCCTAACGGTTGGTTTTGCCCTGATTAGCTGGGGCCTGGATGCAGGAATTTGCATGAAAGAAAAGTGATCTGATGAGCCGACGTCGAGGCGGGGACCTGCTTGCATCTTTGAAATTAAAGTAGACTACGTGTAAAATGTTTTGACCCCGAGTTGCAAAGTTCACATAATACAAACTGATATTTCAAATATTATCCAAATAATAATTTCAAAATCTACATGATCTTGCTAAAATATTATAGTTTAAATCACCAACCTTCTGCTGTTAATTTACTATCACAGGAAAAATTAATTGTGCAGAAACATTCGGGAAATGTTATGATTGTGCACACCTGCTGGAAGATGAGATTAGTCCATATATTGATTATGGAAACATTCAACATTCATATTTTACATCCTTAAAAAGTTTTCTGGACATATTAGCAAAAATATAAATTACTTTGTACTTAAAGGCACATAAATTATTTCTGTACTTTGCTTTCTTACAAGCTTGTATGAGCATTAATCAAGCAGCATAGCTCTAGAGCAATAAAGATAGGCCACTGTGTGGTTGGCAGTACAACACATTGAGTCTTTATGTTAATACATGCATAGAGGTTAGAGCACTCAAGAAGAGTGCTGTTTTTTTTCTTGAGATTAATTCCAAATATTTTCTCTCTTCTTAATACAAATCTGAGTAAAACAAGAAGCTTCAGGATTGCATACAGCAGATACCCTGATTATAGGGCAAGTAACCATTTTTGTGTCACTTGCATAACCCTAATAAATAGATTTATCCCTATCAACCAGTGAGCTAGAAGCACAAGATTGTAAATCCAGCCAAACAGCAAAGATACTACCACTACTACGTGGCAGCACACATAATTTTTACCAATCAAATGATCCTTTGGATGATATGTCACCCTTTGTACATTAAATTGAAAAGAAAAGTTAATAAGTTAAAAAGGTAAAAACCTAAGTGGAAAAGTTAAAAAGCTAATTGAACAGTTAAAAGGTTAACAA
>JAGKQL010003326.1:0-12616 GCA_018398635.1 Cyprinodon brontotheroides | reverse complement strand
TGACTTCGTTTCGAGTAAATTCTGGATGCTACCCACTCAGGACACTTGGAATACATTGGACAAGCAGTATGGAGGAATACTGACACGTTTTTTGTGGACTTTTATGGACCTTTCTGCCTCGGGCGCCATGGACCTCCATTATTTGAATGTCAGCAGACAGCAAGAAGCCTCCCAGATCTCCAGATGCATTTGAGATATCAAAAAAGTACTCCAGGGTGTTGTTCAGCATGGGGGTGAGTAGAAAATGAAGGCTAATCATGTTTTGGGTGTACTATTCCTTTAATAACAAATAGTATATGTCCACAAAAGAGGTAACCTCCAAAATTAAATGTCTGTAACTGAAACAACATATAGCGAATGCACCTTAAGAGTTATTTGTAAATCTGTTTCACTTAACGGTTTGTTTTGCATATTCATGCAAAGATTTTAAATGCTTTATTTTAAAGCAGTTTTTGGATGACGAGTGAAAAGATTGTTTATTTTCTATGAGATTCACACTGCTAAATACCTGCCCCCCAACCAACTATAACATTTTCCATACACAGACATATGTAATAAACAAAAAAAAAACAAATAAAAAAAATTTTATAAGCAAAATATCCTAAACTGACAAAAGAAAACTGCATAAGAGCCGTGGATTTCAACTAATTGTTTTCCGAGCCACTTTAATGAAGACCGATTGTTTGCATATGTGTGGCGGGTTCCCTTATTAATTCCAGAGAGATCATGTCACAGTTAATCAATTTTGCATGTACAAATTAAAATTTCCTACACTTTTTGCCATTTCTTTTTTTTTATTATTTCTAAATATTCCCTTTAGCTAAAACATGGTAGTTACCTAAGTAGTTAAATTCTCGTAATATGTTACTTTTTAACGTCTTATTTTCACTGTTATCAGCCCTTTTAGACTGTTTCTTTGCACAGTTTTTGAGACATTTAGCATTTCTCTTATTTATGTTTATGCTTGACTAATGCAAAATTGTATTATATGGAAGCCAAGCACATGCCAATTCTTATTCCCTTTTAAGATCTGGCAGTATTGATTTTTTTTTTCTTCACTGTGAAATAAATACATCCCACACAAGCACTCATTAATAGTTCTGTCCCTTTCAGCATCGTCAGCAGCAGGGAGGTTCACAGAAATCAAAACAATGTACAGCCGGTTGAGTTTCTTGTAAATTAATGACATCACTAACACCATATGAGCAATTGCTGAGATGCTGTATATCAGATTTCCAAGTCTGTTGACTAAAAAACAAAGCTGGGAGACAGCAGCTTAAAAAGACTTAGGGTAGTGCAATAAGTTTATCATGCTTTAATCCTGCTCTCATTTTGAGGGTAATTTGGGTTTATATATATATATATATATATATATATATATATATATATATATATATAAATGAAAATGTGTTGAAGTCACACAAGTAAAAGCATTGTTTCTTTTTACGAAACACAGGAAATTTATTTTGACTTGCTTGCTTTTAATTGCTAAAATTTTGGGTGATGTGGTCGTGACAGAGTACAGGCGGCTGCCAAATCACCTCCATGACGGTTTGAGGGGTCTTGCGGGGTTGTACAGATTTTAACAAAGGTGAAAAGAACACACATTTTCCCCGCCTTAAAGACAGAAACCACAGCTGTTTCTAATTCTCCTGTGAAATTTGTAGTGAGTAATGTTTACAGCTCTAGCAGCACATATCAGTGGCACAAGAAAGATTTGTTTAGTAAGAAAAATATAAAAAATATCCTGAGGAAAGAGAACTAAAAAAAAAAAAAATTACTTTGGTGATCTCTCTAAAGAGGTTTGAAAGATTGCAAGCAAAATTCCCTTAGACATAATAAGGTTTTATGACAGGGAACTGCACTGTGAAACTGTCCACGCCTGATGTTCTCCAGAGTGGGCTTTGCTCTGGAGCTGCAGTTTTGTTCATATTTGTGTCATACTGAAGTTCACAGACACACTGATTGTTATCTATGAGAGAATGGCCATTCCAGCCCTGCATCTAACAAGGTTACCACACTGTGGTTGTCAGCTAAATGGTGACGGGTGAGGTCACATACACTGTAACCCAGAGTCATGAGCAAAACGATGTGATGACTTTTAATGGGGCAGCCTTCCTTTGAGGACACAGGCCAGTTGTTCTGCTAAGCTTTGTGTCAGATTTTTTGCCTGACTTGCACAGATCTCCATCACTGAGTAATATAAGGCAAACACATGCTGTGATTCTAGGATAACATATGTGACATGTAAATTTCCCTACAGTTGTCACTTAAATGGGATGCGATAAGATACATTTTTTGCAATAATGATCAGATTCACTTCAAATGGTGGAACAATCACGTAGAAAGAAATGTAATCTGTCACTTGCACACAAAAAAAAAAAACACTTTTCTTCAGCTTTTGATTTCTGTTGACTGTTGATCTTAGCTTGACAGAGAGGCCTATTGCTTTTTGGAGAGAGTAGAGATATGAATAAGGATGGAAAGGTGTTGTCTATAAAGTCAGGCACCAAATATTGCTTCAACCATGTGTCTTCCTTAATAGCATGACCATTTTTTTATTTTCCTGACAATTACATGCATGGCCATGATCGCTTTTCTGGGGATAACATCCTCTACATGTGCAAACTGCTGGATCCCTAAATTCAGCACAAAAGAGAACAGAACCACGCATTGACCATTACACTGATGATCTCTTTTGGACTTAGATTGTTTCACTAGTGGTATGTTCTTGTATTTAGTAGGACACTTATAGATATCTATCTATCTATCATACATCTATCTATCTATCTATCTATCTATCTATCTATCTATCTATCTATCTATCTATCTACTTCTATCATCTATCTATCTATCTATCTATCTATCTATCTATCTATTCATCTATCTATCTATCTTATATATATATATATTTATATAGACCATTGGTTGTTCCATTCTTTCATCACACAAGCTGAGTCAACGTAGATCTCCACCGCCAGCATGGGGGGCATGGACCTGGATGGCTGTGTGTGTGGCATGCAAAACTGGTCTCTTAGCCTATTCTATGGGTTAAGTAGAGCACACAGTGCGGTTAAGAATAAAAGCTGGATTAGACCTACCTAATATATCCAAGACAGATGCTACAGCAAGACATCATTTTCATTCGCACTTTACAATAGTAGCTTTCACTTTGAGTTTGAGTTTCCGTTGAGAAACTCCTTAAAATATGAGAGCAGGGATTGGCAAATTAATTTTAGGCTGTTTAGGCATTAAGTCGATCTGCTACTGTTTACAGAATCGATGAATCTGTTACCAACCCTACGGACCCTTTAAGAATACTGCAGAACTAAATTTACCTTGTTCACTTACACCTGCCTTGACATACCAGCATGGAGCCTGGCTTGGCTTTTGTGTAATGGTGCCAGGATACACTCCTCATGCTAGGTCAGGTCTGACTTTGTCTGTTATCCTGGAATTTCTAAATTCAGCTTTTGTGAAATAGGCCTCAGGCAGTTTTGTTTGGTCTAAACCAGGTGTTCCTAAAGATTATAGCCTGTAACCCAGAAAATAACACTGCAACAGACTAGTGAAACCTCCACAAATGCATATTTTTACTTCACACAATACATTAAATTTTAAAGAATTTATACATATAAACTGAATCATATTTGTTTTTAAATGTATATATATTTTTTATGAAAACTGTACCAGCTCTACACTCTCTGTAGGGTGCTCCAGGATGCTTGGGAGGTTCTCTAACGGGTCCACATCTATTTCATGGACTTGGAGAAGTCATTCAACTGTGTCACTTGTGGTGCCCTATGGGGGGTGCTCAAGAAGTACAATGTCGGGGGCCCTTTACAGGGAGCCATCCTGTCTCTGTACAAGTTAAGGGCAAGTTAGGTCTGCATTGCTGGAATTAAGTAGCAACCTGTTCCCAGTTCATGTTGTACTCCAGCAGGGCTGCTGCTTGTCTGGTTCATAAACTTTATGGATAGGATTTCTAGGTTTCCACGGGATGAAGGTGCTCTGGTTTGGGAACCAGCTTATTTTGTGCCTGCTTTTTGCAGATCACATGTTTCAGCTGGCCCTCTCCTGCAAATACCTACAGCATGCGTTTGGATAGTGCACAGCCGATTGTCAAAGGGCCAGGATGAAAATCAGCTCCTCTAAGTCTAAGGTCCTTGTTCTCAATGGGAGAAAGTTGTCTCCAGATGTCTGTTGTAGTGAAGAGAGAGTGAAAAGGCAAACTTATTGATTTATTGGTCAGGCTATATTGCTACTGTCACCTATGACTATAAAATCAGCATCATGGCCAAAAGAACAAGATCCTGATACAAGTGGCTGAAATTAGCTTTCTCCGCAGGGTGTCTGGGCACTACCTAAGTATGAAGTCCCTTGGCTGAGGAACTCTATTATCCAGGAAAGGCTTGGAGAAGAACTGCTTCTCCTCCTCACCTAAAGGAGTCAGCAGATCTGGTTCGGACATATTTTTTCAGTTGCACTTGGTAGGTGTTCCAGCCATGTTGCATCGGGAGGAGGACCAGGGGATGAACAATAATGTACAATTGTTCAAATGCACATTTTACAGTTTATATTTTAGATTAATATTATATATTAAATAAAAATTACATGTACTTTTTTGGTGTACATATACTGATTTAATGGTACATTCATATTTATATATTTTATGATTGACCCTCTATATATATTAGAACAAATGTAAAAACCTTCTCATGACCCACCACTTGGTGTTTTGCGACTCCCCAGAGGAGATAGTCTAAATCAAAACTATAACTTAATACACAATAATTTTAATAAAAAATACTAATCAGCACTTTATGACCTAATTTCTAAATAAGGTCTAATGCCTGAAGTATATTGCTCATAGTGCCTGCTGAAGCATATTTACATTAATGCTTAATATTGCTTATTACCTAAATGTGTTTTTGTTTCTGCCACATGCAATTTAAAAAAAATGCACATGGTTAAGAAAATGCTTGAAAGAAAACGGATGTTATTTTTATATCGCTCTACATAAAGTACGAAATTATGACAAGGATTAAAACTACAAAACAGGCAAGTCAAACCTGGGCTATTTAATTATAGACTAATTCCAAAGAATGGAACAAGACCCTTTGCTGGGTACAAAATAAACTAAAATTTTGTACAGCATTGTAACTCTGTAACATTTCAACTTGTTCTAAGAGTGTTTATTCACTAAATCAGTTCTTGAATTTTCTATTCATCTCAAGCTGCAAGAACAAGTGGATTCTGGTAAAATGTAATGTATTGCATTCAAAACACTTTTTTACCTTTTTGGCAAGCCCACTGCTGGCTTTTGAGACCTCTCTGGTCATATATAGTACGTTCTGCCAAGTGAATGCTCTTTAATGTTGGAAAAAGCAACGCTCAGTACTAACTTTGCTGTGATAAATCAAAGCAAAGAACACAAGAGCAGAAAAGGAGGAAATGCAGAGCAGAAGGCAATATTGCAACATGCAATATTTAATATAATAGTAAAGTAAGTGGTTGTGATATAATAACTATAAATTATAGAGTTTTTACTTGCTCAAACTGGATATTTCTTATGTTAAAAGCAATTTCATAAAGTTTCCACATCTTTTTAACTGGTTGTCTTTTTTATCAGTTCATCACAGATTAACTAAAAACCGAACCAGTTAGTCAGTGACTAACTAAAGGAAGCTGAGGCTCTTTGTCTCAGCCTCCTTTCCCCTGGCTATTAATATCCTAAAGTGTGGCTGGAAAAATGGAAACTGCCTTATGTTATGTCTCTGCCTTTCTGACAAAGACTATTTAAATCACCACAGATTATATCAGGTTCATATAAACAGCATTAATGCTAGCTTTACTTGTCATAAACCTCCTGCTGTGGTTTACTCCCACAGAAGCTATTTGGCTACTACTAGGAGTGATTCTACCCTAAGCTCCATAAGGACACACCTGCTACATGAACTCAATATTGCTAAGGATGTTGAATGACTTTTTGTTGAATTACTTTTAGTTTAAGGACTTTCACTCAGTATTTTAATATATGCCCAGGTCAGCCTTTTGTTAATAATGTATGTTTTTAAAGAATGTTATCTCCGAACTATTTGCTTTTAAATTTCGTATGCCGGACAGGGATGGCGTATGTAAAGCAGGCAGACTTAAATCCTTTTATTTTTTTAGTTGTGGTAATCAAACCGATTCTCAAGTATGATTGACGTTTGGACAGAAAAATAAAACCCTTAAAAAAAAACAGACTTTTTTATGTTTAAATAAATTGAAAACTTAATTTTAAGCAGTTCATCTTTATTAATCAGTCTTGTTTCCTTTGTTGGTTCTTTTTTTAAATAAATATAGTCATGACAGCAGAGTTTTGAGAATTACTTTAAATCCTGACAAAATTTCTAGGTGGACAGCCCTGAACCCATTAATTGTAAGCTCAGTAGATGATGCTTGTCGGTAAACACTGACTCTGCACACTCTGACAGGACAGAATGATCTCTCCACTGTAAAGGGAGGCTGTGTACAGAGCTATCACTGTAATTAAGTGCAGTGATTGGGAGTGGAAATGGGTGTTTAGAGTGTTGTTGCTAGGATAGGGATCACAGCGAGCCCATGCTGGCCTCTGCAGTCCTAGGTAATGGTCCCCATGTGTAGTGCTCTGGGTTCTACCCCATAGGGGTGTTGTGAACACAGGAGGCCACTTGAAAGCCTAGCTGGATGTTGCAGCAATCAGAGCTAAAACAAGCTCATAGGGGAGTAATCTGTTCCAGTTTTTGGAGCGTGCCGGAGTTGGGGGCAAAGGGATGAAACTGTGTCTGTGAGCGTGATTGTGTGATTGGGGTGATGTGTGGCTTATGGTCTTCATTTGCACAGGGTCATGGTTAGTCACATGGCAAAAAAATATATTCCTCCCCACCTGCACTCTCATTTAAAAAAAGAAAAACACCTATTTCAGGATACAACTTTAAAACAAGCCCACAAATATAAGTTGGCAGCGTGTGACATAGTTGCATCTCTAAAATCCTTTCAGTAGCTGACCTATTGTTGACTTTCAAGGACATGTCACAGCCAGTAAGTAGTAGTTCAGATCCGATGAGGGTTTTACATCAAGGAGCAAATATGCAGAGACAGTTTAAATCATTCCAAACAGTAGCTGACATGGTAAAGACCAACTTTAAATTGCTTTCTTCCACTGCATCTAAACACATTTTAGTTAAGCAAAAGTAACATCGAATCAATTATTCTGAAAAGTTTTTAAAATGTTATCTAAGTAATTGTATCTTACCTAAAATCTATTAAATGTATATTAAATGCTTAAGACTTTTTTTTTCAGATTTACAGTAAGTATGCAGATAAAGTAGGCATTATCCCAGCTTCTTCAATGAGTTGATAAAGACAACACAGAAAAAGAATAGAAAGGGTATAATCAGTAGGCTGTGACCCAGAGGAGGTCATGCAGAGCCTTGGGGAGAAGACTAATGAAAAGTCCAATCAGCACAGCAGAGGACGATTAGAAGGAGCCTCAGGCTGTGATGGAGAGATGGAAGAAAAAGAAAAAAATTGAGACCAAAAAGAGGGAAGAATAAAATGAATGAGAAGGGATGAGCACTGAGGAATGCATCCCCCAAATGCACAAATACGACACTTTCATCCCATAACTCACATGAGGCTAAGTTGATCGTGGTCAAACTGAACACGAAAAGCCAAGAGGAGCAACATGTGTTAGTACTTTGTTTTAGCAGTGGTTAATGAGCTGGAGACAGGGCAATAATTGTTATTTATTTTTATTCCTGAATTTATTGCATTTCTCAGCTGATCTTCTAATCAAAAGTTACTACAAGCTGTTGTCACCCTGCTGAGGCTAAGCACTTCAAATTACTGTTGTAATCTAAATAAAACAAGGATAGAGCTTCATAAATGTTATATTATAAATAATCAAACAAATTATATATATTATATTTTTTCCAGCATTTTTTATTGAGATTACCGCTCTGCATTAGACCCATCCCCTTGGGGATGCAGAGGGCTGCACCTGGGGAGCAGTGTAAGGTTAAGGGTCTCGCTCAGAGGGCCAGTCTGTGGAAGTGAGTTTCGAACTCACAACCTCAGGATTCCAAGTCCTATGCCCTAACCACTAGGCCCCCACTCCCATATTATATTAAATGAACATGAATCAATCAAATTTGGCTACAGATAAAAATGTATAGTGTGATATTTGATAGATAGTAAGACCTGGATATTCACACTGATACATTTATTTGATTGATAAAATAATAAAGAGAGGAGAGAGTTGAGTATCTCTTGTTCACCTCATGCTTCTAAAACCAAAAAAAGGCACTCCTGCCCCATAAATCTGTCAGGAATCTTCATAGAAGCTTGGAAAATAATGTCTGGTAATAAAAATTCCTCTTTTTTCAGCTACTTAGGTAGCATGTCCTTATGTTAGATATTCAATCTGTTGTTTTTGTGCAGCTAAGCAGTGGTCAAATTAGGGAATAATTTCACTTCCATTCCTAAAGGTAATTCACTGTACAAAAAAGAACATGGTCAAGCAGACAACCTTCAAAGTGCAGGAAGGTGCAATAATTTTACTTGTAGCAACACAGATAATGTCTATGTCAAACTTCAATTGAATGTTTGCAGATATTTAAAAAATATGTCCTTATGTGATTGCAATCATTCTTTTGCTATTCTGTTGCTCCCCACTACATGCTCAACAGCTAATGGCCAAAGATTTCCAACCTCACATCCAATCAAAAGTTTTTTTTTCCTTTCTTTTCCTGCCAACTTTCACTATGCAAGTGGTCAGGAAAATATAGATTCTTATTTTCTCAAAGGCTGAATGACTGGAGTAAAATCCTCAAAGGACATAAAATGGTGCCCAATTCCCTGATCGATCTTCTCCCATTCAGCTTGCTACTTCTTCTGCAGCCTTCTCCTCCCTCTTGTGACATTAAATTGAAAAGGGTCCAGCAAGGCTTAAATGAACCTACTTGGTGTTTTGCATGGAAATCAGGCCAATAGAGAAACATCTGTAATAATACATCTAGGTTAATACAGAAAATAATTCCTCTGCATCAGTTAACATCTGGTGGGACATTTACAAAACCAGTCCTCAGTCACATCATCCTCTCTCTGTTATTGTGTCATTTTCCAACTGTCAATGTTTGTGCTTTTCTCTGTACCTTTCACCTAATTCCTCCTGCACTTCTAAATCCTCTTTTATCCCTTTTCTTTTGACTTCACGTTTAGGCTTTCACTTTGTAATAAAATGCTTTTTTTCTATGATTTTCCTTCCCCTGTTTTTCCTCAGGTACATATTTTGGAAATGGGTTGAAGAAGAATTGTAGCAGTTTTGTAGCAGAATCATTATTAGACAAAAGAGCAAAAAGGCTTGTTTGTTACGTATCTTAACTGAGACTGTTAGTACTTATAACATTATTAGTGCAAGAGGCTGAGGTGGGGTTGTTTAGACCGGAAGGAACCTAGGACATGTATCCATACAGAGAGGTCTAGTATTAGCTGTTTTAAATGTGCTTTTAACAGCACCCATTGTAGTGTACTGCAGGGATTTTGGTACCGTGCTAGCTTCAAGGCCATAAAAACATTTTAAAAGGGAAGCTATGATTGCTATGCATTTCAGTGTGTGGAATTGATAAAATATGCTCTTTTTGAAACCCCTGGGAAACTGCAGATTAATGACTAGTTGAAGGAGAAATCAAAGATGTCTTCGTTCGTCTACACATCATTTTCAAATTTGTTCATGTAAATACTTGCACTTGCCTATAATACTGCTTTTGAAATGTTTACATTTTTGATTTTCTGTTAGTTTTTTTAATTATTTTACATCTATCCCATTACAACTTTTACTATATACAAATACAGTATATACAATTGTGATGTTTGTTAATCAGTGACATTGAACTGTGAGGCTGTGGCTAAGTAAAAGTTGAACCCCTTTGAGAGAAAGGGCCCTACAAATGAAATTGAATAATATTATTACTGTTATAATAACAACAAAAACAAAATAATGATTTTAATAATAATAATAATAATAATAGCCCTGCAATAGACTGTGGGTGAACACAGCCTCTCGCAGACAGCTGGAGATAGGCACCAGGAAAATGGATGAATAATTGGGTAAAAATAATAATAAAAAAAGTAAAAAATAAATAAATAATAATAATACTATGTGTGCATTGGAGCCCTCTGACTTATTGACCAAAAAAAGACAAAACAAAAACCTCACTTTGTGATCTTCTGCTTGTCTGTATTGCATATCGGAATGCTTCATGCTTGATGGGGGAGTATGGTCTTCTGCATGTATGGGGAGGATCACAAGTTTGTCCAAATGCTTTTAAGTGAAAGAGCCACAAGTAAATTAGTTGTAGCTGTCGCCACATGTGTTGGCTGTCAGCTGAGCCAATGTGGGCCAAGCAGATCATAACTCATATCATCCAGGAACATGTTGCATGCAAATGCTTTTAAGCTGACTTTGAGAAATTATTACGGCTTGCATGCTCAGCACAAATTGAAAACAGTTCCTTAATCCTGCTCATAAGTGCTATTAACTCGGAAAATTGAGATATGTGTTCTTTAAGGGGTTAGGTAAATGACAAGGAGAGTTTGAAACACTCAATTTGACTTAATTAAGCCATTTAGGTCGAATTCATTAGCAGAAGAGGTCTTATTCTAAAAACCCCTATTTTAATTAGTTTATTCAATTAAAAACACTTGTGATACAAATTTAACAGTGGCAAATGACTTACTCTCTGCAGAGGATCAGATTGACTTGTTTTTACATATTAATTATGATAAACACAATTTTTTCCAGTCATTAGTCTCACACACTAATGTATTTAAATGAATGTGAATCCATATAATTTTCTCAGAGTTGCATAAATGAATATGTGTTTTATAGTAATATTGCTTTGAAAACTGTAATTAACTTTTCATGTTGTAGGATATGTGTCTAAGCGATTTGAGAAGGAATACCCTGGGAATACACATAGCTGCCCATACTTTAGACTGAAGAGGTACACAAAAAAAGGGATAAAGTGCTCAGTGAATGTCTAAGAAAAGGTAAGCTGAAACTCAAGGGATTGGAGGAGGGAGGAAAAATCCCTGCATGGGATGTACCACTGACAGATAGCTGCAGTGGCTAATATGTTAAAATTCTACCAATGGCTAGAGGCCAGGCTGACAGACAGCACAGAAGCACTGATCATGGCAGCACAGGAGCAGTCCCTGAGTATGAAAGTTATAGAGGCCCACATGTACCAAACCAGGCATGATCTCAGGTACAGGATATGCAAAGGGGCCCCTTAAACAATCCAGCATCTCACACCAGGGTGAATGATATTGGCAGGAAAGGAATGCATAGACTGTCATAACCAAGTGGCTGGCATTGTCAAGATTCAGAACAGAGGACCCAGTATTCAGGCAAGACAGAGAATGGGATTATTAAAAAAGTGTTTATTTTAAAACTTATGAACTGCGGATCTACAGTAGCAGCGACTAGGGAGTCTGAGGCAGGAAACTCTAGTTTACAAGTTCAGTCCATGCCCAGAGATCGAGGTAGGATCCAGCCAGTGGCCTGCCAACAACATGAGGCGCCCAGAGTGTCCCAGATGTTGCAGTCCTGGAGAACAAGCAGGAGTCCAAAGCCAGGTCAGGTAAACAGAACAGGAACAAGCAGTCTGAGAGATCCAGGAGTCCGAAGACAGTTCAGGCAAAACATTCAGACTTGAACAGGCAGGCTCAGGAAATCCGAAAGATAAGAAGAATAATCTGGCTCTGATGACTGGATGCAAGCAGCTTAAATAGAGGCAGGGACAGATGGATCATATGAGAGGTAATGAGAAACCGGGCAAAATTGGACAGGTGGATGAAATGAGTAATTAAGCCAGTCATCAGTGCCAAGATCATGACAGGTATAATGTACAGAATTATCTATACAGAATACAGACTGGAGATTACTGGGTCAAAATGGGAGCCATCTCGCAAAGTGATGGGGAATGACAGAGCATAGATCCTGTAAGACTCCCAGGTACAAACGGACAAAATAGCTGTGCCCCACCAACCGGACATTGCGATCACTGAGGAGCAGCATAGGACAGCCATAGTGATCGATGTGGCAATCCCAAATAATGGAAATATCAGGAAAAAAGAACATGAGACACTGGAGAAATATCAAGGGCAATGGGAAGAACTAGAAAGAGCCTGCAAGGTGAAAGTAACCGTAGTGCCCATGGTCATCGGAGCACTCATGGTGACAACCCCTGCATTGGGGAAGTGGCTCCAAAGATATCTGGAGAAACATCAGATATCTGAGTGCACAAATGCACAGTTCTAGGGACAGATAAGATACTGCAAAGACCCTCACCCTGCCCAGGAGTACGAAGAATATGTTATTTATGTATATATGTGCATATTTCATTTTGTATACACTGTGTATACAAAATTACATAAAGTCTAAGTATATTTTTAAGTATATTGTTGTAAAATGATAAAATGTGAAATGAGAGGATTACTTTTGAACACTGTATTTTATTCCTGTTGTTAAATTTTTTGTATCTAATAGATTGATCCCAAATTTACTTGGCATTTACTTATTAATTAT